>JAVTVY010040772.1:0-17791 GCA_036873755.1 Hanleya hanleyi | reverse complement strand
GGCCAAGGGGGACGTGAGAGATTTTGACATTTTTTTGTCAGGTTGAAATTTTGAAAAAGGCACTAAATTATCAAGGGTGCATTATTTCATGTCAGAAAGATAGGAAACACAATTAAACACAAGAAAATATGACTATTTCTTTGAACTAATTTGAAAAATGACTTTGTGGAACAAAATTGATCAAAAATGTAGTGGATTTTTTTAAGTAAAATTTGGAAATTGAAGAAATGTGGTGACTGTTTAACTCACGAATAAAGTTGAATCATCTCTTCGTTGAGGTCAAACAAGAATGACCTACTTGAAGTTGTTGGAAAATAGAATGCTACACGTGGTCAAGCAAACTGAATTGTTCGGGAAATACAACAATCGGGACTTTTTCCGGCCTCGATGCATTAACCCTTCGCAAAAAACTGAACACCTGTCAATCAAAGTCATCTGAATGTTGTTTCGTGTTGTTGTTGTTATTGGCACGTTGTGCAGAGGGTTAATGACATTCAGCTACGCTGTGTTTATGCTCACCCATTCTCATCGACAAACACTTTCAAAACATGCGATCGGAATGCAGAACCATTCAGCTGGGAGGGCTACTCACCGAAATTTACTATACTACCATCTATGTTGTCTGTATTTGATGTAATTAGACGAATGATCTGTTTTTCATCAGTTCTACCAAAATATCAAATCTCGCGCGATTTCTCGAGAAGCAGGCGACAGAATATTAGAGTAAGATGGCTCGAAAAGTAGATCTCCAGAGAGGTTGTCAGAAATTATTTTCTACAAATATGTTGGATGCTAAATATCACCATATTTCACTCAAGTATGATGCTTCTTTCATGTTTATACATGTTATTGACGATATTTTCGACATGCCTATTTGGGCGTATGAATATTATTGAGATGTCATGGGTCACCTTGTTTGGAAAGGAAGCATGGTCGAACACATTCCGAACTGTGTGAAATGAAAGCGCTAAATTCGATCTCTATGTCAACAGATGGGCTGAAAAGTACGTATCTTACTGTGTATTTGTAGAAAATTTGAATTTGAATCTGCTACAGTTTATTTTCTATTGAATTATCTTTATTTGGTTGTGACGTCGGAGGCAAAATAGCGAGATTTCAGCGATCATTTGTGATAACATGCAGAGCCGAAAATGTATGTACGGTCACGTGCTTCAGGCGAAATGGATAATTTCACTCGTAGGACCTCCAAAACTTAGTTGAGTCATTTTATTTATAGTTTTTCTGGCCTGTTATAGTATTTATTTTGTGAAAGTCGCTTCACGAAATTCTTTGTCATTTCATTACATTTTTGCTTCACAAAGGTTTTGAAAAAAAAATAGAAAAAAACAAAAAAAAACATTTTTTGTCATTTCATGTCTCATGGTATCATTGTGTCATAAAATTTGGTCATTATAATGATGAGGGGCGTTTTTGGAAATTTAGACTTGACAAAAAATTTCAAAAATGTCAAAGATCCTGATGATCCTTAAAGATCTGTGTTACCTTTGAAAAATGATCGCCGATTGGCGAAGTCAACTTAAAACAGGGACCCTATATAATAGAGCAGCTGTATCTCAATTGTATTCATTATATTTGGCTGAATTTCATATCTTGACCTGCTATATGCGACATTTGAAAACAGACCAAACTTTAATCCGGAATTAGTTTTAAGGCAATATTGTGCCAAAGACCAAAGACTTGAGCTCACTGCTCCCCACATACCGGTATGGCATTCACGAACAAATATGACTTCCCTTCAATACTAGTCCGGAGTGACGCTAACCTGGAGGTCTCATGTGGCAGCATAGGCCTATTGTTCAACAGATAAAGACTGGATCGGTTTGATCTTTAGATATTGTGTTTCAACCCCTATGATCTTTACAAATAATAAGAAGAGAATGTGAGTGAATCTAACTCAGAGGTTCATTTAAGACAGCCACATACTGATGCTCGTCTCCAACTCTCTTTGATATAGAAATATCGCTTCCACAACAGATGGGAGAGAAGAGTAGAGGGATGAACATAATGTTCATAGTCCCCTCCCATTTAAATATGGCGGAAGATATTATAATACTGCTTTCAGCTGAACGGATCCGATTAATCTGATTGAAAGCATCAGATAGAGGATAACGTTCCTCAGGCTTCTGAAAATGTTTACCAGGACAAAGAGCAGCTGAACCAACGAACCAACTCGATGACAATCAGATTAATGAACCCATTGAACAAACGATGGCTGCGAAAACTTTGCCGGATGGTACAAGAGCATAAAGGGGTTCACCATGGTGATGTACGTGGATGCGACTAAAATGGGATGAGAGTCGAGTTGTTTCTCGGGACTCACCAATTTTTTTTCAGGACAAACACATCGAGAGGGACGCCTAAGTCAAACTTCCTCCACAGACTTTCTTGGACGGTTGAACAAATGGAAGCAGAATAATGCAGCGTATGAGTTTGATTAGGTTGCAAGAAACTCGTGCTTCAACAACCCAGGAAGGAAACCGATGATTAGTGTAGCGTTGTCACAATCACAGACGCAGTATACCAAAGGCAACGAATCCATTTATAAACTTCAGAAAGGTCACAGCCATGTCCACTATCAGCTTTCGGTTGGCTTTAAATATTTCTTCATCGATACACCACGAAACCTACAAGATGGCGTTTACATATTGCTGGTGGCCATGCTATTTTTCTCACGGGAAAGGGAAGAACAAGTGCTATTCCTTTGGCAATCGGCAATGGTCTGCGAACAAAATCAAAACGTTGGCCACAGTATATGAAGCGGTAGCAATCCTCGATGATGCAGTTTACAATGGATGAAAGTCTATTTTAACACAACTGTTATTACTTAACAAAGAATGTATCGGAACAATTGGATAATGTAGTAGACGATTTAAAGAGCGAACCAACCGAGAAGTATGTGAGATGCAATTTACGACCTGTCGTTTCTTCAAACAAGTAAAATGGCAAATAACCCAGTGCAAAAAAAAAAAGAAGAAAAAAATGTTAATATCATTTATTCAAAATTTAAAGTTTATAGACATCAACAAGCGTGGCCCACTCGTACTGATCGCCTGCGAGTGCAGTCTTACGTGACTATCTCTAAACATCTTGTGGGGTCATATATATTGAAAGTTGAATTTTCGGCAAAGAGAAATAATTTCAGCACTGTTTTCACCAGTCTATAGGGTTGATCATGAATATATTAGGCGAAAGAATAATTTTCGAATTTTGGAAGCCTGTTAGTGATATTGGAACGAAGTGAGACAGTGGAAGAAAATTTTAAACCAAGAGACAAGATCTTCTATAGATAGGTTTCTCCTTCATGGTTTCATTGGATTCTCTAATGAGACAAAGACAAGCTGAGAGGCAATCAGTTAGCCATGAATATCAGATGTTAATTCATCTTCTAATGCCACATGTCTTCATATCTCTCGAAACCATGACTACAGACGAGATCAATGGAAACAAACAATCCCACTCCCGACCATATTCACAACTAAACGCTCAGACGAAGAGCCACCAAAATGTTTAAGACAAGGGTTGTGGTGCCATATGAAATCACGAGTATCTGTGCAATGAAGAAAAGTGGTTTCTTTGGCAGCCAGGAGCTAGTCGATATCCTGTGTACAACAAAAAATCTGTTCCATAAGAGAACCGATATATTTATCAGATACTGAGCAACTGGAAATGATTTGATTGAGGTCGCTTTGTTATGTCATAGTTCGATAAGTCAGAAAAAAAGAAAAATCTTGTCTGGTTCAACGTACAGGAAAAAAAACGGAAAGGACGAAATTTGGCATTGAATGGAGCAAAGTTTATTATTAGATTATAGAAGAAAGAGTTCCGTATGTTCTGGGAAATGTCAATCAAGTTGTAGAACAGGTGAACGTGACAAGCCTAATAAACCAACTGGATGACAATCAGACCAATGCAATGAAGCAAACGATCAGTGAGTATCATCAAGAGGAGGATAAGACGGGTGACAGCTGAGAAAACAGGCCAAACATCAACTTGTTTTACTCTGATTGGGAGGGTGGCGAATCGAGAGGATTCTTTCACCGCAGTAAGAGCTTGTGTGTTCCCCAATTTCCTTGCAGCAATAGTCAATGAGGAACGGTTGGTTTGACGGTTTAACAGGGTAGAGAGAACCACCTCTCTAAAATGGAGGTAGAAAAGGTCGGTTTTGTCCAATAAATTCTTCAAGAGAAAATTGAATGAGAAGACATCCGCCATAAGCGACCAAGGGCATACACATTCGCATCCGATGATCTTGAAAGAAAAAATGCCGTCTATCTAATTTGCATAGGAACAGACATGTTTTGTTCTGTATTAACAATAAGACAATGCACACTTTCATTGGATAACCACTGTTACGACAGGTAACAATATATAAGGTAAGTCGCCTGAAGATTATGGAACGTTGTGATGAATAAGTCAAAAGCAATTAAAGAGGTAGTTCTCTGTAATCTGTTTAAGGCTTAGACGTCTTCAACAATGCATTCTGGTCTATTCTAGCAGATAGCTGCTATAGTGCAGCTGGTCATTCCATTTTCCTCGCACGGAGAAGAGGAGTGATGTAGTCTACAGTACTATTGCAGCTGAAGCGATTGTAATGATTGCCGATGTGGACATTTACTTGGGATGTATTGACAGAACTTTACACGGGATGATTACAAAGGCAATAAAATTCCCGTGGCAATGCTCCGACAACAATCCAGTGCATGAATGTCTGCATTCCACAAGACAGATGAACGAGAAGAGATTAGGCGTCACTAGTTCAGAAATAGGGGTTGATGGCTCATGGAATGAAATGGGCGTACGGAGAACTCTTGTGCCTCACCTGCAGAATCAGTGAGGTTAGTAGTAGTATAAGCGTATTTAAAGTAGTATTTTCCAGGGAGGTAACTCTGTTTGCACTTTTTAGATTTTTGACAAATTCCGGGTTATCTCCCCTGATTCGAACATTTGCATATTAAATCTATGAGGCCGCGTGGAGGTCGAGCGCACTATAGTTCCGGTCTCTAGTTGGCATGTATTACTCCGCGGTGATGCGGTAGTAGTCCTCAGACTTTAAATACGCTGCATGGTCCGATTGGGTCGAGAGTAGTATATAAAGGCTATTTAAAGTAGTATTTTCCAGGTAACTCTTGGTTCCCGTGGAGTTTCCGTCAGGGGGCGCCACCAGCTCAAGAGACAAAAACTACCTCCAACACAGAAGAGTTCCAATCTAGCGGGAGGTAACTCTGGGTCACTATTGTTCCGGCAAAGGGCCCCTGGGCATGTATTCTTCCGCGGTGATGCGGTCTGGCGGTGATGCGGTGTGGCAGAGCTCTTGGAGCTCAAAGCGTGTGGAGCTCAGAGCTCGGAAGTGACATTTGCATATGACCTCTGTGAAGTCACTTCCGCTTCCGTTCACGTGACCGGAACTGACTTTTGACCCCTGCGCGCAATGTACAGACACCACCACCACACACTACCACCACACACACACACACACACCACCGCCACATTCCACCACCACCACCACCACCACCACCGCCACCACCGGGCGTTGACGGGCGTCAACGTCCAGTGGTGGTGGTGGGAGCTCCCGTGTGGCAGAGCTCTTGGATCGGAGCTCTTGGAGCTCAAAGCGTGTGGAGCTCAAAGCTCGGAAGTGACATTTGCATATGACCTCTGTGAGGTCACTTCCGCTTCCGTTCACGTAGGTGAAAACTTGACCTTCGACACAAGCGCTAACAATACCGGATAAAAGTTGCGCGCCCAGGGAACCCAGTAAGTTCGATCACGTGAACGAGCAGAGGCGCACGAGATCGCTGCCAATGTCACTTTCCAGCTCTGGCTCCACACGTTGGTTCCAGGCCACGTCCCAAACTCTGCCCACACAGCTCCACCACACCACCGGGCGTTGACGCCCATCAGCGCCCAGTGGCGACAATGAAATATTGCACAGTGGTGATATGTGTGTGAGCGCCAGTGTGTGAGTATTGATATCTGTACTGCCTGCAGGGTCGTCAATTCCGATCCACGTGAACGAAGGTCATATGAAATGTCACTTCCAGCTCTGGCTTCCCTACTGTCTCAACGAGAGCTTCAAAATAAGACCTCATACGACACCATAGGATCATTAGGGGCTCACCTAGACCACAAAACGTCCACCCCGTATGGACTTATACCCCATAGCCATGCAGTATAGGCCTATGGGCTTATCCAGGCCTCGGTGAACTTTTCCCAAAAATTTCACCGTTTCGCTTCGAAAACATTCCCATCGTGTTCTGAATGACGAGACGTGAAAAACAAATCCAAACAATCCATATCACAATGAACGTGTGTGAATTTCCCAGGTTGAACCTATACCCCCATATAGCCAGTATGGAGCTATATGAGCCTATATACAGACCTACCAGGTACTTTTCCAAAAATTTCACCGTTTCGCTTCGAAACCCTTCCCATCGTGTTCTAAATGACGATACGTGAAAAACAAATCCAAACAACCCATATCACAATGAACGTGTGTGAATTTCCCAGGTTGAACCTATAGCCAGTATGGAGCTATATGAGCCTATATGGTAATTTTCCAAAAATCTGACCGTTTCGCTCCAGGACCCTTCCCATTGTGTTCTAAATGACGAAACGAGAAAAACAAATCCAAACAACCCATATCACAATGAACGTGTGTGAATTTCCCAGGTTGAACCTATACCCTCATATAGCCAGTATAGGACTACATTGGGGCTATATACAGACCTCGGTGACTTTTCCAAAAAATTTCACCGATTCGCTTCGAGACCCCTCTCATTGTGTTTTTCTCGGTGAGACGTGAAAAACGAGACCCCACAACCAATAGTAACACCCGCAAAAAATTTGACCACCCCTCTCCTCCATATAGCCAGTATGAGCCTATATACAGACCTCGGTTACTTTTCCCAAAAATTTCACCGATTCGCTCCGGGACCCCTCCCATTGTGTTTTTCTCGGCGAGACGAGAAAAACGAGACCCCACAACCCATAGTAACACCCACACAAAAAATTTGACCATCTCTCCCCCCATATAGCCAGTATGAGCCTATATACAGACCTCGGTGACTTTTCCCAAATATTTCTCCGATTCGCTCCGGGACCCCTCCCATTGTGTTTTTCTCGGGGAGACGAGAAAAACGAGACCCCACAACCCATAGTAACACCCACAAAAAAAATTGACCATCCCTCCCCCCATATAGCCAGTATGAGCCTATATACAGACCTCGGTGACTTTTCCCAAAAATTTCACCGATTCCCTCCGGGACCCCTCCCATTGTGATTTTCTTGGCGAGACGAGAAAAACGAGACCCCACAAGCCATAGTAAAGCCCAATTCCGCTTTTCATATTTTCGGGAAAAAATCCTAATTTTACATGCACCCACCCCATTGACTTGATAGGCAGGCCCCGATAAGCCCGGGGACCGATATTAGCCCTTTTGGCTAGAGTTAATAGGGGTTTTCCCCTATTTTAGGGGTAAAGTCCGTGTTCCGCTTTTTATATTTTCGGGGGGAAAATCCTAATTTTACATGCACCCACCCAATTGACTTGATAGGCAGGCCCCGATAAACCCGGGGACCGATATTAGCCCTTTTGACTAGGGTTGATAGGGGTTTTCCCCTATTTTAGGGGTAAAGTCCGTGTTCCGCTTTTTATATTTTCGGGAAAAATTCCTAATTTTACATGAACCCACCCATGACTGGATGCCCCTTCACGAATGCTTCACTTTGATACCTCACTCGACCCAATCGGACCATGCAGCGTATTTGAAGTCTGGGGACTACTTTTTCTCCGCGGAAGCTTTTTCCCGCGACCGCATCACCGCGGAAGAATACATGCCCAGGGGCCCTTTGCTGGAACTATAGTGACCCAGAGTTACCTCCCCCTAGATTGGAACTCCTCTGTGTTGGAGGTAGTTTTTGGTGTCTTGAGCTGGTGGCGCCCCCTGACGGAACCTCCACGGGAACCAAGAGTTACCTCCCTGGAAAATACTACTTTAAATAGCCTTTATATACTACTCTCGACCCAATCGGACCATTCAGCGTATTTGAAGTCTGGGGACTACTTTTTCTCTGCGGAGGCAGACCGCATCACCGCGGAGGAATACATGCCAACTAGAGACCGGAATTATAGTGCGCTCGACCTCCACGCGGCCTCATAGATTTAATATGCAGATAACCCGGAATTTGTCAAAAATCTAAAAAGTGCAAACAGAGTTACCTCGCTGGAAAATACTACTTTAAATACGCTTATACTACTACTGAGGTTTTGTTCAGTTCAGTAGAGGCTACAAGGAAGACGCGTCATAATTTATTTTTAGAATATAGACGAAAAAGACCAACTCAAGGTAAGTATTACATGGATTTACGTTCGAAATACTATATTAGATTAAATGAAGAAACTAAAGTCCAACTCCTGGTAATTCTTACAAAATTCAATTTTTCATCTCATAAAATACGATGTGCTCATGCCGAATGAAACATGTCCCCAAAGTTTCAGAAGCATCCATTTGATTACACAAGAACATGGTCTATATACATGTACAGGAACAGATGCAACAAAACGTCATAAATATGACAAAATCTGCAGCCCCCCAAGTTTGGAGAGGGTGGGGGCTCAGCCCCCCCAGTTTCAACAAAAGCTGGGTGACTTTTTCATGATTTTGGTCCTATTGTGACCAGATATACAGACCGGGATTTTTTCCCCGCGGCGCTTCGCGCCGCCCTGTAGGCTAGGTTTTCACGGAGCGGCGACTTTGCATTGGAGGAGCACGTTGATGTTTGGTTTAAAGTGCTGTGATTTGCTCATTCTTCTGTTCCGTTCGCAATGACCAGTAACTGTTTTAGATGTTAATTTACATAGAAATTGCATTAGCTTTATTGGACGATTAGCTGATTATCATTAGAAATCAAAATTGCGTTCATATTATTTCTGTGTTCACATATTTCTCTTGTCAGCGCTCTCCAACCCTCTGCTGAAATGTTAATTTCTTCGAGATCACTGCGTATAATTGGAATTTTGGAAAGGAAAAATACTTTTTTTACATTCAAAAGTTATCAACTCAATGTTTCTTTTAAATGACGAGAAAAATCACAAAAACAATCCCAAAATGCAGTTGATTATATAGTAATGATATGTCGTTTTATATGCCAGAAATCGGCCAGAATGCGTCTACAGCCATCTAGGAGCGCGGAGCTTCCGGGCCCTAGGCGGCCCCTGGACCCTCGCCTAAAGTGCTATGATAGTCGAGCCTCCCCACTTTTTGGAAGCTTCCGCCGCCGCTGCTGAAGGGCTTCGACCACCAACAGATTTACACTGGCGGCAATGTTAACGTAGTTGCATCTCGTGGATTCCCCAATTAAGTCTAAACTTCCATATTATTTTGGCAAGAAGTACTTTAATTCAAGTACTACAACCTGACATACCTCTCGACAGGGGTCGCGCACCTAGATTTTGAGTTCTGCGCGCTTGTACAAATGACGTCATACTTTTGGCTTTATTCTCTGCCTTCAGAAAGCGGTGCAGAGGCACACAAATAGTCCCTCTTAGCAACACCTTATTAGGCCTTGAGTTAAAATCAAACTCACAGCGAAACCGGACACATATCATACTCCAATCACCCATCACTGGCCTTCAACTAGAGGTTCCGCTTTGACCCTTGAGTTGCCGCTCCGGCATGAAGCCTATGCTGGTTGTTTTTTTTAAGCAAAAACATACGTCTCCCCCCAACCTCCCACCTTGCCTTGAGTGGGCACATACTTTAAGGGAAAGTGCTATAAAATGAATGGAGCAATAAGTATCCTAAACAAAGCTGCGCATCTAAAAATATTAATTACAAAGAGGCGATTTTCATTGTTGAAGTAACCCAGTGAGGAGTCGGGATTTATATAGCAATGAGTGGATTGCCGACATCTACAGCGTCCAACCAATGTGAAATACATGTAATTGTGAAGCATCAACTATTTCGAAACTGATCACATTATAAATGACGATACGTGAAAAACAAATCCAAACAACCCATATCACAATGAACGTGTGTGAATTTCCCAGGTTGAACCTATAGCCAGTATGGAGCTATATGAGCCTATATGGTAATTTTCCAAAAATCTGACCGTTTCGCTCCAGGACCCTTCCCATTGTGTTCTAAATGACGAAACGAGAAAAACAAATCCAAACAACCCATATCACAATGAACGTGTGTGAATTTCCCAGGTTGAACCTATACCCTCATATAGCCAGTATAGGACTACATTGGGGCTATATACAGACCTCGGTGACTTTTCCAAAAAATTTCACCGATTCGCTTCGAGACCCCTCTCATTGTGTTTTTCTCGGTGAGACGTGAAAAACGAGACCCCACAACCAATAGTAACACCCGCAAAAAATTTGACCACCCCTCTCCTCCATATAGCCAGTATGAGCCTATATACAGACCTCGGTTACTTTTCCCAAAAATTTCACCGATTCGCTCCGGGACCCCTCCCATTGTGTTTTTCTCGGCGAGACGAGAAAAACGAGACCCCACAACCCATAGTAACACCCACACAAAAAATTTGACCATCTCTCCCCCCATATAGCCAGTATGAGCCTATATACAGACCTCGGTGACTTTTCCCAAATATTTCTCCGATTCGCTCCGGGACCCCTCCCATTGTGTTTTTCTCGGGGAGACGAGAAAAACGAGACCCCACAACCCATAGTAACACCCACAAAAAAAATTGACCATCCCTCCCCCCATATAGCCAGTATGAGCCTATATACAGACCTCGGTGACTTTTCCCAAAAATTTCACCGATTCCCTCCGGGACCCCTCCCATTGTGATTTTCTTGGCGAGACGAGAAAAACGAGACCCCACAAGCCATAGTAAAGCCCAATTCCGCTTTTCATATTTTCGGGAAAAAATCCTAATTTTACATGCACCCACCCCATTGACTTGATAGGCAGGCCCCGATAAGCCCGGGGACCGATATTAGCCCTTTTGGCTAGAGTTAATAGGGGTTTTCCCCTATTTTAGGGGTAAAGTCCGTGTTCCGCTTTTTATATTTTCGGGGGGAAAATCCTAATTTTACATGCACCCACCCAATTGACTTGATAGGCAGGCCCCGATAAACCCGGGGACCGATATTAGCCCTTTTGACTAGGGTTGATAGGGGTTTTCCCCTATTTTAGGGGTAAAGTCCGTGTTCCGCTTTTTATATTTTCGGGAAAAATTCCTAATTTTACATGAACCCACCCATGACTGGATGCCCCTTCACGAATGCTTCACTTTGATACCTCACTCGACCCAATCGGACCATGCAGCGTATTTGAAGTCTGGGGACTACTTTTTCTCCGCGGAAGCTTTTTCCCGCGACCGCATCACCGCGGAAGAATACATGCCCAGGGGCCCTTTGCTGGAACTATAGTGACCCAGAGTTACCTCCCCCTAGATTGGAACTCCTCTGTGTTGGAGGTAGTTTTTGGTGTCTTGAGCTGGTGGCGCCCCCTGACGGAACCTCCACGGGAACCAAGAGTTACCTCCCTGGAAAATACTACTTTAAATAGCCTTTATATACTACTCTCGACCCAATCGGACCATTCAGCGTATTTGAAGTCTGGGGACTACTTTTTCTCTGCGGAGGCAGACCGCATCACCGCGGAGGAATACATGCCAACTAGAGACCGGAATTATAGTGCGCTCGACCTCCACGCGGCCTCATAGATTTAATATGCAGATAACCCGGAATTTGTCAAAAATCTAAAAAGTGCAAACAGAGTTACCTCGCTGGAAAATACTACTTTAAATACGCTTATACTACTACTGAGGTTTTGTTCAGTTCAGTAGAGGCTACAAGGAAGACGCGTCATAATTTATTTTTAGAATATAGACGAAAAAGACCAACTCAAGGTAAGTATTACATGGATTTACGTTCGAAATACTATATTAGATTAAATGAAGAAACTAAAGTCCAACTCCTGGTAATTCTTACAAAATTCAATTTTTCATCTCATAAAATACGATGTGCTCATGCCGAATGAAACATGTCCCCAAAGTTTCAGAAGCATCCATTTGATTACACAAGAACATGGTCTATATACATGTACAGGAACAGATGCAACAAAACGTCATAAATATGACAAAATCTGCAGCCCCCCAAGTTTGGAGAGGGTGGGGGCTCAGCCCCCCCAGTTTCAACAAAAGCTGGGTGACTTTTTCATGATTTTGGTCCTATTGTGACCAGATATACAGACCGGGATTTTTTCCCCGCGGCGCTTCGCGCCGCCCTGTAGGCTAGGTTTTCACGGAGCGGCGACTTTGCATTGGAGGAGCACGTTGATGTTTGGTTTAAAGTGCTGTGATTTGCTCATTCTTCTGTTCCGTTCGCAATGACCAGTAACTGTTTTAGATGTTAATTTACATAGAAATTGCATTAGCTTTATTGGACGATTAGCTGATTATCATTAGAAATCAAAATTGCGTTCATATTATTTCTGTGTTCACATATTTCTCTTGTCAGCGCTCTCCAACCCTCTGCTGAAATGTTAATTTCTTCGAGATCACTGCGTATAATTGGAATTTTGGAAAGGAAAAATACTTTTTTTACATTCAAAAGTTATCAACTCAATGTTTCTTTTAAATGACGAGAAAAATCACAAAAACAATCCCAAAATGCAGTTGATTATATAGTAATGATATGTCGTTTTATATGCCAGAAATCGGCCAGAATGCGTCTACAGCCATCTAGGAGCGCGGAGCTTCCGGGCCCTAGGCGGCCCCTGGACCCTCGCCTAAAGTGCTATGATAGTCGAGCCTCCCCACTTTTTGGAAGCTTCCGCCGCCGCTGCTGAAGGGCTTCGACCACCAACAGATTTACACTGGCGGCAATGTTAACGTAGTTGCATCTCGTGGATTCCCCAATTAAGTCTAAACTTCCATATTATTTTGGCAAGAAGTACTTTAATTCAAGTACTACAACCTGACATACCTCTCGACAGGGGTCGCGCACCTAGATTTTGAGTTCTGCGCGCTTGTACAAATGACGTCATACTTTTGGCTTTATTCTCTGCCTTCAGAAAGCGGTGCAGAGGCACACAAATAGTCCCTCTTAGCAACACCTTATTAGGCCTTGAGTTAAAATCAAACTCACAGCGAAACCGGACACATATCATACTCCAATCACCCATCACTGGCCTTCAACTAGAGTTTCCGCTTTGACCCTTGAGTTGCCGCTCCGGGATGAAGCCTACGCTGGTGTTTTTTTTAAGCAAAAACATACGTCTCCCCCAACCTTCCACCTTGCCTTGAGTGGGCACATACTTTAAGGGAAAGTGCTATAAAATGAATGTAGCAATAAGTATCCTAAACAAAGCTGCGCATCTAAAAATATTAATTACAAAGAGGCGATTTTCATTGTTGCAGTAACCCAGTGGGGATTCGGGATTTATATAGCAATGAGTGGATTGCCGACATCTACAGCGTCCAACCAATGTGAAATACATGTAATTGTGAAGCATCAACTATTTCGAAACTGATCACATTATAAGAAAGATGCAAAACATACAAGAGCCACATCTATAGTATCCATGCTGTACCGTATAGAAGTTTCATGCATCTGCCTTCAGTAGTTTCCAAGATATGGAGTGAACAAAATTGGACGGACAGATAAGCACATTTTGCATGGACCCACGCAAGCACTAGCTCACACCAAAACCTAATTAGATGATAAGGCCATTTCAGTGAAGCTTCCATCCAAGTTTGATGAAATTTCCTCCAGTAGTTCTCCACATATCTTGTAGACAAGAGTAGTCCTGTACATACATGTAACGAAGCTGGACATCAGAAACAGATGGATGCACGCAAACACACCAAAACCTAATCAGATGAGGAGGCCATCACAATAAAGCTGCCATCCAAGTTCGGGGAAATTCCATCCAGTAGTTCTTCAGATATTTTACAGACAAGGCTTGTCTAGAAATGTACAAGTAGACAGACGGATAACACCAAACACGCGCGCACACCACAACATAATAAGATGCGGAGGCCATTCCAATAAAGATTCCATCCAAGTCTGGTGAAGTTCACCAGAGGCCATCACGATGAAGCTTCCATCCAAGTTCGGGGAAATTCCGTCCAGTAGTTCTCCAGATATCTTACAGGCAAGGCCTGTCTATACATGTATAAGTAAATGGACGGGCAGACAGCAACATACCCAGACGAACGCATGCATGCATACCGAAACCTAATCAGATGAGCCCATTGCAATGAAGCGTTCACCCAAGTTTGGCGAAATTCTGTGGGGTAGTTCTCCAGATATCTTGCAGACAAGGCTTGTATATACATGTACAAGTAGATGGATGGACACAAACGAACGCTCGCACACACACACACCAAAACCTAATCAGACAAGGGGCTATCCCAATGAAGCTTCCATCCAAGTTTGGTGAAATTCCGTCGAGTAGTTCTCCAGATATCTTGTAGACAAGGTCTGTATATACATGAACAAATAGATGGACAGACGGATGAAGGACATGGATAAATGCACACACACACCCAAACCTAATCAAATGAGGGGGCTATCCCAATGAACCTTCCATCCAAGTTTGGTGAAATTCTGTCCAGATATCTTGCAGAAAGGGCCTGTATATACATATACATGTACAAGTACATGTACAGACGGAAGGACACCGAACATGGACGAACGCACACACAAACCAAAACCTAATCACATGAGAGGGCTATCCCAAAAAAGGCTTCCATCCAAGTTTGGTGAACTTCCGTCAAGTAGTTCTCCAGATATCTTGCAGATCAGGCCTGTATATACATGTACAAGTAGATGAACGGACGGACGGACACCGGACACGGATGAATGCATGCACACATACACCAAAACCTGATCAAATGTGGTGGCTATCCCAATGAAGCTTCCATCCAAGTTTGGTGAAATTCCGTCCAGTTCTCAGGATATCTTGCAGAAAAGGCCTGTATATACATGTACAAGTAGATGGACGGACGGATGGACACCGGACACGGATGAATGCACGCACACACACCAAAACCTAATCAAATGAGGGGGCTATCCCAATGAAGCTTCCATCCAAGTTTGGTGAAATTCCGCCCAGTAGTTCTCAAGATATCTTGCAGACAAGGCCTGTATATACATGTACAAGTAGATGAACGGACGGATGGACATCGGACACGGATGAATGCACGCACACACACCAAAACCTAATCAAATGAGGGGGCTATCCCAATGAAGCTTCCATCCAAGTTTGGTGAAATTCCATCCAGTAGCTCTCAAGATATCTTGCAGACAAGGCAAGGGGACGGACAGACATCCATCCATCTATCCATCCATCCAGACAGCACAAACACTAGATGTCTCCCCCCAACATAGTTGGGGGAGACATAATTATTCGTTGCATCAGAGACGGGACAAAATATTAGGTTGCCGATCTGGACTATTATTTTTAGTGGTCTTATGCCTGGAAATTCCCGCCAGTCAGACCACAGTTTTGTTCTATAACAAGCATAGCATTTCATGTCATATCATTTATGTACTCTTCCAGTCTTTGAATAACAGTGTGGGTAATAAAATTGGAGGTTATAAAAACCCTTCTCATTTTATATCAAGACACCTTATACTTATACTTTGGTAATAATAATTAGTATTATGCAATACTGTTTGCGAGAACCCCGGCGGGTTGACTAACCAAAGACATTGGGTAGATGCCTGTGTCAATCTTGAGGGCGCCCAAGCCGTCATTGATATTTATAACCCAGGCCTCTCTGTTATCTGATTACTTGAAGGAGGGAGTGGTGAAAGTCACAGCTTTCTTGAGGAATCACCTGCTAGGGTAAACCATAATATATCGCACAATGCTATTCTATGGATACTTCCAACTTTTTCAAAGCTAATTGTCCTAATATATCGAACAAATATACAAAGGGTAAACATTAGATGTGATGAATTGTAATACTCATTTAATGCTTTCTTGACACCTGCCGAGGCCCGTTCCCGGAGGAAGCATCGGTGTCGGACGGGTCCCTTTGGACATCAGTGCTCGAAACGCGCTTTCTAACGGAAGGTACTGGAATAGTGTCCACGGCATTGCTCAGTCTGTTCGTGAGATTAGCCATTTCATAAGTTGTATTAGATACAAATCTAGAAAGATATGATGGAAATGCTCTGACAACTCGTATATTGGTGAGCTGTGTCGCTGTGACAACTCGTACACTGGGGGTTGGTGAGCTGTATCGTCGTCAGATTTAAATGGCGGCATTTAACACAAAAGACAAGTCTGTAAGGCCCGATGTCGACCCGATCTCCCAGCATAAATCATACCTGGGGGGATCGGGTCTCTCCCTGCATTTACACACTGGCTCTATTGTGCAACACCAGGGATTCTTTTTCTGTAATCGCCCGGTTGACAATGGACTTTGCATGTACTCAGGTGTTCTTTCACAAGAACACCCCACCTGATGGCAGGAAAACCGGGCTGATCTTTTACAAGAAAACCCACCTCGCACTCGTCCTACATAATTGTAATCAATACATCCCTGGATAGTTTCAAATGACGCCTGTGCTAAAACGGGAAGAACAAGAGTTGTCCCCCACGCTTCTCAGGCTTCTCAGGAGTTCAACAGGACATCTCCGGCGGCTCCTGTGTCGAAAGTGAACATTTCTCAGCTGTAGATCCATTTATACAACCCATCCGAACCAGCCAACAAGTGTGTACAACAATAGTACACAATACATTATAATTTTTCCTCGTACAGCGAGAGAAGTAGCAATATTTTGGCATACGTCCATAAATAATATCTCCTCCATTGTTCAATAAATCATCGAGCCCTGTGGCGTATTCTGTTTTGCTAACCATGCTTACGTTATAACAGGGACTGTCGTAAAAGTAGGGCTAATCTTTGGTTGTCGCCTGCTGAGCGTTGATTGCAGACTAAGCAGTCAAAATGTGACGCGTCTGTGTAAGGCAATGCATTAATTTACTGCCTTGTATATGTGTCGGTACAAGTGAAATGTGTACCGGTAAACAAATTTCTGTCAGACATTCCGTTAATTATGGGCCTGGTATGAGATCATGCGTATGGACATAGAGATATGTAAGTTGTATGTCTGCGTGTTTTGCTTCATATGTGTGTCACGTAATATAGATTGTGACACGTATATATCAATTATATATATGTTTTTGTTACAAATCTTTGTAACGATAACATGAGAGTTACGGACCTGTCAAACGGGTCGTGGAAGTTTTCGTCACCGGGTCGTCCTTCATGTAATACGAAAACCGAAGTATACACCGTCACAGCTAAACAAGATAGTTACTAACCTTGACCTGGGTTTTCAACGTGTAAAACACTTGCGGCAGTGCATTGTACACGGAGGTCGGGAAGCCCACAATACAGCCCAACAATACTAAGATTAAAACTGCCTCAATTTATCGTACCCTTCTGGCTACGAAATTTAACAGGGAATACCATTTACTGCAAACATTAAATGATAAATGCAAAAAGAACTATTTATACATCTATGTCAACACTATTGATTTATAGTAAACTTATGATAATAGTATAATCATAACAAAACTGTATCTTTTTCCCAATATTTTGTTCAAGATGATATCGTCAACATTTATTTTGATTATCTTCAGAGCCGTGCTGCCCTCGACTTCGGGATTCAAGCTGTACAAACACTCGCGTCCGTGCAATTGCGCACCTCGGTCGCTTCGCGACCTCGGTGTGCAATTGCACGGACGCGAGTGTTCATACAGCTTGAATC
>JAVTVY010040771.1:0-19506 GCA_036873755.1 Hanleya hanleyi | reverse complement strand
CTGAGAGACTTGACACTGGTCCTCCTTACACTCTATAGTCTAACTGAGAGACTTGACACTGGTCCTCCTTACATTCTATAGTCTGAGAGACTTGACACTGGTCCTCCTTACACTATATAGTCTAACTGAGAGACTTGACACTGGTCCTCCTGACACTATATAGTCTGAGAGACTTGACACTGGTCCTCCTTACACTCTATAGTCTAACTGAGAGACTTGACACTGGTCCTCCTTACATTCTATAGTCTAACTGAGAGACTTGACACTGGTCCTCCTGACACTATATAGTCTGAGAGACTTGACACTGGTCCTCCTTACACTCTATAGTCTAACTGAGAGACTTGACACTGGTCCTCCTTACATTCTATAGTCTAACTGAGAGACTTGACACTGGTCCTCCTTACACTCTATAGTCTAACTGAGAGACTTGACACTGGTCCTCCTTACACTCTATAGTCTGAGAGACTTGACACTGGTCCTCCTTACACTCTATAGTCTGAGAGACTTGACACTGGTCCTCCTTACATTCTATAGTCTGAGAGACTTGACACTGGTCCTCCTTACACTCTATAGTCTAACTGAGAGACTTGACACTGGTCCTCCTTACACTCTATAGTCTAACTGAGAGACTTGACACTGGTCCTCCTTACATTCTATAGTCTAACTGAGAGACTTGACACTGGTCCTCCTTACATTCTATAGTCTAACTGAGAGACTTGACACTGGTCCTCCTGACACTCTATAGTCTGAGAGACTTGACACTGGTCCTCCTGACACTATATAGTCTGAGAGACTTGACACTGGTCCTCCTTACATTCTATAGTCTAACTGAGAGACTTCACACTGGTCCTCCTGACACTTTATAGTCTGAGTGACTTGACACTGGTCCTCCTTACACTCTATAGTCTGAGAGACTTGACACTGGTCCTCCTTACACTCTATAGTCTAACTGAGAGACTCGACACTGGTCCTCCTTACACTCTATAGTCTAACTGAGAGACTTGACACTGGTCCTCCTTACACTCTATAGTCTAACTGAGAGACTTCACACTGGTCCTCCTGACACTCTATTGTCTAACTGCTCTGATATTTCAAATAAATACATACGTCAAACAACAAATGGATTGGTTCCTCTTTTGCTAAATGTTTCCCCATATATATGCCAATTTTCATTCTCTCCTATGTTTTTGTTATTCCTGATATTTAGGGAATACCGATGGACTCCACCACAGAGCTGACACTAAGGACTTGTCTGGGAGAAATAGACCGATGCTATGCTGATAATGTCATGCCTTATTTCCTCAATATGACCAGGTACATAACACTTTACACTCTTTAAGAACCATCCACAGAAGTAGCTCAATTTATTAGATTTTATTGAAATGTTTCATTCGGATTCCATACCATTGTATGAAAAGAATTCAACATTGATCTACCGTATTTCTTGTATTTTTTTGAATGGTTTTTGAGGCAAATTCAACCTTGAAGGTTCGAACATTAGAAGAAATATTTAGTGGAAAAACAGCCTGTTTGAAAAAACAAGAGGTAAAAAAATTCCATCTTAATCTCAGCTCTCCCGATGACCGGCTATAAGTGTTGTTGTTGTTGTTTCACAACGCTAACGAAGTCTGGCATATCATGGAGTAACTGCTATAAAACTGACGAATAGTTTCGATTAAAAAAATCCTGTATTCAAGTAAAGAAAACTCATATTAAAGAAAAAAATCGGAGGGTTAGAAGCACGTGTCGATTGTGAACGAACATCTTCGGGAGAGGAGGATAATTCTGTCAGCACTCCCAGCTATGGGAAGAATGGTCGACCGTATATTCAGCCGTCTTGAACTTCATACAGTAATCCTATTTTGGTTTTTGTATTGTCTGTCATCGATGAGAATATTTCCTTTATTGATGGTGCATGATTAAGCAGACCTGGGTAACAACGGTAATCTGACCGTAAACCATGTAAACCGTGTGTTCTGTTTAGAACTTATATGGAAGACGGCGCGGACTGAATATTTCAGTTATCAAAACATACATGACACAGAAGATATTAGGGTTAGGGTTAGTAACATACATGACACAGAAGATATTAGGGTTAGGGTTAGTAACATACATGACACAGAAGATATTAGGGTTAGGGTTAGTAACATACATGACACAAGATATTAGGGTTAGGGTTAGTAACATACATGACACAGAAGATATTAGGGTTAGGGTTAGTAACATACATGACAGAAGATATTAGGGTTAGGGTTAGTAACATACATGACACAGAAGATATTAGGGTGAGGGTTAGTAACATACATGACACAGAAGATATTAGGGTTAGGGTTAGTAACATACATGACACAGAAGATATTAGGGTTAGGGTTAGTAACATACATGACAGAAGATATTAGGGTTAGGGTTAGTAACATACATGACACAGAAGATATTAGGGTTAGGGTTAGTAACATACATGACACAGAAGATATTAGGGTTAGGGTTAGTAACATACATGACAGAAGATATTAGGGTTAGGGTTAGTAACATACATGACACAGAAGATATTAGGGTGAGGGTTAGTAACATACATGACACAGAAGATATTAGGGTTAGGGTTAGTAACATACATGACAGAAGATATTAGGGTTAGGGTTAGTAACATACATGACACAAGATATTAGGGTTAGGGTTAGTAACATACATGACACAGAAGATATTAGGGTTACGGTTAGTAACATACATGACACAGAAGATATTAGGGTTAAGGTTAGTAACATACATGACACAGAAGATATTAGGGTTAGGGTTAGTAACATACATGACACAGAAGATATTAGGGTTAGGGTTAGTAACATACATGACACAGAAGATATTAGGGTTAGGGTTAGTAACATACATGACACAGAAGATATTAGGGTTAGGGTTAGTAACATACATGACACAGAAGATATTAGGGTTAGGGTTAGTAACATACATGACACAGAAGATATTAGGGTTAGGGTTAGGGTTAGGGTTAGTAACATACATGACACAGAAGATATTAGGGTGAGGGTTAGTAACATACATGACACAGAAGATATTAGGGTTAGGGTTAGTAACATACATGACACAGAAGATATTAGGGTTAGGGTTAGTAACATACATGACACAGAAGATATTAGGGTTAGGGTTAGTAACATACATGACACAGAAGATATTAGGGTTAGGGTTAGTAACCAGCCCTCGCAATTAGCCACGGCAAACAGCAATTGCCGTGGTAAATGCTGGGGTAAAATCACTTTGCGTCGGCAGTTTTTTTGCCGTGGGTCGTAAAGTGATGTTGTTGTTGTCAGTAAACAACATACGGTCGATGGTAAAATACGTCTCCTTGAACTGGCTTTTCTTGCTAATAAATTTGGTTTTAATAAACGAGACAGCTACTGGTGCTGTGGTTGTTTGATTGCATAATTTGGAGACATCGGTCGGCACTTTTCCAAGAACTGACAGACAGCCGATCATTCCCGATCTAGAAAGCACAGATCTTCAATTGGATGTCTGTCACTCTCCAGCATGCAGGGCATTTCTCCACTGGCGTTTCTTCGTTGTCACAATAGCACAGGCGACCGCATATGAGGAGAGTGCTCTAGGGAATACGTGAGGGTTACGTTGAAGGGGAATTCACGTACAGTCATGACAGTTAGGATTATGTATTATTGTATTATGAATGGCACGGCAACCTGAAATAGTGAACTGAGTAGCAATCTTAAATTAATTAATTACAGCTGGCACTAAATATCTTATATACTCCATGTTTTCATACATTACCCTGAATATAATTTGCCCGACATTTGGAGTTACCGTACTCCACGTAAGCCCCTACAATTACCATTCTCCTGCACAGCGGTATTTAAAAGTTTTGACAGTGACAATTTGTTTTGCTTTGCCATCGTACGAGAGCATGACGATGCTGACGAAATGGTGAAATTTGAGGTTGTCGTGCATAAAGCCTGAACTGGCGGACAATGGTGGAAAACTGCGCTAGAAATTTTCTTTACTTTTTGAGGCGTGCAAGATCGGCCAACATGTTACGATCACGTGGCTTTGTCACTATCGCCGTATCGGATAAATGGATAGCTGGAACCCGAGGTAATAAAAAACTGGAATGCCTCCGGCCGACTATATGGGCAAGTTCGCGGCACACCAAGAAGCGGCAATAATATTAAGCTGTCGTTGGATGTGCTGAACATTCTGGAGGCGGAATACAAAAACTTTACCAGAAGGAGTTAGGAAAATCAGAGTTTTTATTCATTCTTGTTTGCAAAGAAGCCAAGGCAAAACTTAAAATATTGTTTGTTTGATTAACCCTACAGGCCCCCACCTATAACTTTAGGGATTTTTTTATTTTACCTTTTTTTTAAATTCATCTAAGAAATATAGGGTATTTCTGAAACTATCTTATATTGAAGTTATATCTGTTAACCAGGAAAACTCAAATCCACACAAATGGTAATATTTTCTCTGTTTCGCACATCTCATGTCTCTACTCCCATGAAGCAATAATGTCACCAGGTATGTGATCATGAAAAAGTTCAATTGAGAACTAAAATTAAAATAATAAAACTAAAAATTGACCTACCAACGCATGGTTTGTAGCAAGGTTATGTTACCCCAAACAAAAAACTTCAATTTTTGCTCAATGGTCAGTACATATGACCAGAAGTTCATCTGTATTTTATGAACTTCTGATATGACAAAAATGAATGCATCCAATTGTAGTGGAAAATCTGTGAATTCCAGAAAACATCCTGGGCAAGTCATTTAATTATCGTAGTCAAAACTAGATCTACTGCAAAAAAAAATGCCGTGGTGAAGCCCTTTTTTGCCGTGGCAATTGATTTCTCCTCAGCAATTTTTTTGCCGTGGAGAATTTTCCTAATTGTGAGGGCTGAGTAACATACATGACACAGAAGATATTAGGGTTAGGGTTAGTAACATACATGACACAGAAGATATTAGGGTTAGGGTTAGTAACATACATGACACAGAAGATATTAGGGTTAGGGTTAGTAACATACATGACACAAGATATTAGGGTTAGGGTTAGTAACATACATGACACAGAAGATATTAGGGTTAGGGTTAGTAACATACATGACAGAAGATATTAGGGTTAGGGTTAGTAACATACATGACACAGAAGATATTAGGGTGAGGGTTAGTAACATACATGACACAGAAGATATTAGGGTTAGGGTTAGTAACATACATGACAGAAGATATTAGGGTTAGGGTTAGTAACATACATGACACAAGATATTAGGGTTAGGGTTAGTAACATACATGACACAGAAGATATTAGGGTTACGGTTAGTAACATACATGACACAGAAGATATTAGGGTTAAGGTTAGTAACATACATGACACAGAAGATATTAGGGTTAGGGTTAGTAACATACATGACACAGAAGATATTAGGGTTAGGGTTAGTAACATACATGACACAGAAGATATTAGGGTTAGGGTTAGTAACATACATGACACAGAAGATATTAGGGTTAGGGTTAGTAACATACATGACACAGAAGATATTAGGGTTAGGGTTAGGGTTAGGGTTAGTAACATACATGACACAGAAGATATTAGGGTGAGGGTTAGTAACATACATGACACAGAAGATATTAGGGTTAGGGTTAGTAACATACATGACACAGAAGATATTAGGGTTAGGGTTAGTAACATACATGACACAGAAGATATTAGGGTTAGGGTTAGTAACATACATGACACAGAAGATATTAGGGTTAGGGTTAGTAACCAGCCCTCGCAATTAGCCACGGCAAACAGCAATTGCCGTGGTAAATGCTGGGGTAAAATCACTTTGCGTCGGCAGTTTTTTTGCCGTGGGTCGTAAAGTGATGTTGTTGTTGTCAGTAAACAACATACGGTCGATGGTAAAATACGTCTCCTTGAACTGGCTTTTCTTGCTAATAAATTTGGTTTTAATAAACGAGACAGCTACTGGTGCTGTGGTTGTTTGATTGCATAATTTGGAGACATCGGTCGGCACTTTTCCAAGAACTGACAGACAGCCGATCATTCCCGATCTAGAAAGCACAGATCTTCAATTGGATGTCTGTCACTCTCCAGCATGCAGGGCATTTCTCCACTGGCGTTTCTTCGTTGTCACAATAGCACAGGCGACCGCATATGAGGAGAGTGCTCTAGGGAATACGTGAGGGTTACGTTGAAGGGGAATTCACGTACAGTCATGACAGTTAGGATTATGTATTATTGTATTATGAATGGCACGGCAACCTGAAATAGTGAACTGAGTAGCAATCTTAAATTAATTAATTACAGCTGGCACTAAATATCTTATATACTCCATGTTTTCATACATTACCCTGAATATAATTTGCCCGACATTTGGAGTTACCGTACTCCACGTAAGCCCCTACAATTACCATTCTCCTGCACAGCGGTATTTAAAAGTTTTGACAGTGACAATTTGTTTTGCTTTGCCATCGTACGAGAGCATGACGATGCTGACGAAATGGTGAAATTTGAGGTTGTCGTGCATAAAGCCTGAACTGGCGGACAATGGTGGAAAACTGCGCTAGAAATTTTCTTTACTTTTTGAGGCGTGCAAGATCGGCCAACATGTTACGATCACGTGGCTTTGTCACTATCGCCGTATCGGATAAATGGATAGCTGGAACCCGAGGTAATAAAAAACTGGAATGCCTCCGGCCGACTATATGGGCAAGTTCGCGGCACACCAAGAAGCGGCAATAATATTAAGCTGTCGTTGGATGTGCTGAACATTCTGGAGGCGGAATACAAAAACTTTACCAGAAGGAGTTAGGAAAATCAGAGTTTTTATTCATTCTTGTTTGCAAAGAAGCCAAGGCAAAACTTAAAATATTGTTTGTTTGATTAACCCTACAGGCCCCCACCTATAACTTTAGGGATTTTTTTATTTTACCTTTTTTTTAAATTCATCTAAGAAATATAGGGTATTTCTGAAACTATCTTATATTGAAGTTATATCTGTTAACCAGGAAAACTCAAATCCACACAAATGGTAATATTTTCTCTGTTTCGCACATCTCATGTCTCTACTCCCATGAAGCAATAATGTCACCAGGTATGTGATCATGAAAAAGTTCAATTGAGAACTAAAATTAAAATAATAAAACTAAAAATTGACCTACCAACGCATGGTTTGTAGCAAGGTTATGTTACCCCAAACAAAAAACTTCAATTTTTGCTCAATGGTCAGTACATATGACCAGAAGTTCATCTGTATTTTATGAACTTCTGATATGACAAAAATGAATGCATCCAATTGTAGTGGAAAATCTGTGAATTCCAGAAAACATCCTGGGCAAGTCATTTAATTATCGTAGTCAAAACTAGATCTACTGCAAAAAAAAATGCCGTGGTGAAGCCCTTTTTTGCCGTGGCAATTGATTTCTCCTCAGCAATTTTTTTGCCGTGGAGAATTTTCCTAATTGTGAGGGCTGAGTAACATACATGACACAGAAGATATTAGGGTGAGGGTTAGTAACATACATGACACAGAAGATATTAGGGTTAGGGTTAGTAACATACATGACAGAAGATATTAGGGTTAGGGTTAGTAACATACATGACACAAGATATTAGGGTTAGGGTTAGTAACATACATGACACAGAAGATATTAGGGTTACGGTTAGTAACATACATGACACAGAAGATATTAGGGTTAAGGTTAGTAACATACATGACACAGAAGATATTAGGGTTAGGGTTAGTAACATACATGACACAGAAGATATTAGGGTTAGGGTTAGTAACATACATGACACAGAAGATATTTCTCACAATATTCAAGTTTTATTTTAGACAAAATTATAATGAATAAAGTGTATGAGTATACATGATCAAATATTGAGGCTATACCAAGGGAGATTCCTCTTTATATTTGTTACAAAATACAGGAAAGTTTATTTCACATGCAAGTGTCAAAAGGCGTTCAAGGAGATGAGATAATAATCTTCTGAAATGTCACTGTCGCTGTCGCTGTGGAAGGGGTCGTCTATTAAAGTCGGCACAGTCAACTGTGAAACGAAGCAATATGAGTTATCTGCCTTGATCAATGTTCAATAACGAACGACAAACAGCTCATAATTATTTTAATTTCTGGGTTATATAATGAATAGATTCTTGGCTAACTTCCTACATTGTTGTATTTAGCAAGGTTCATAAACTGATTACAAAAACTAGTTCACTATTTGCTTCAAATAATTAACACAGTCCGTCACTGTTATTTTGTTAAAATCTCACTGATAAAACTACGCTTCATTGTCATGAGTATAAAAGAGAATCACCAAAATATCAAACATTTATAAACAATGTTTCTATTTGTAACTAAGTCAAACCTGCTTTAATTAATGCCTTTAATCCCTTATTAATTGCACAATCAAACGTAGAAAAACGGAAGTTAAAAGAAAAAGTTAACTCCCCTAGGAGAGAGTTGTCCGCCCCTAGGAGAGCTCTCCACTCAATTCCAGCGTGGCCACTATAAAGGCGACTGTTAGCCTCATTCCTATCCTCTTTCTCAAACCGAGACCAGTAGTGAACAAGGCCACGGTACGAGGGGACGGAAGGGCGGGCACATTAAATTAAAGCAGGTTTGACTTAGTTACAAATAGAAACATTGTTTATAAATGTTTGATATTTGCTACCTAAGTCTTAAACCTGCTTTAATTAATGCCCTAGTACCAACATACGGAGGTGGGAACCTCGGTCTTGTAGTAGTTCAAAGTAGGCTAAGTGACCGCTGGAATGACACAGAAACATGGGCATAGCATGAAACAATCCATAATCAACAAATGAAACCTTGGTCAACGACAGAAAAGGTTAAACATGTGAATAAGATACTGATGTACTTATCTTTGATTGTTCACAGCCATGTAGCTGTGCTTGTGGTGTGGAAATTATTAATTCCCCCCCGAGAGAGAACCCCAACCTGACGGTGGATGGGTCTACTCGGGAAGCCATCTATACCAAGAGAGAACCCCTACCACTAGGGACGATGGGTCTACTTGGTAAGGCTTATTTATCTTGGCTGTTCCTAAGACCGGGTGAGGCAGAACTGGTCCGGGCCTAGCGATCGCCAAGTCACACCACTCTCAGTCCACAATCGTCTTCCATCCAACTTGCATCTAGGGAGTTGAGTGCAGAAGACGGCGCTGAGATCATGAGAAGGACGTCAGATTCAACCTGAAAGACACAATCAAAACCGCAGTTAAGGTAAAGATCACACTCACCATGGATACATGCATCTTAGGGTGATGATACAGTGTCTGACATCTCTTTAGAGGATCCAAGGTCGTCCATCTGACTTATTTCTTCCTTCAATATGAGATCAATCAATTGTGGACCAATAGTATGAATGAGATGATACAGCAATTTGCAGATTTGCTGTGATGATTCAAACTGCCGCCCCCCCCCCCCTTTTTTTGGAATTTAGTTGACCACGTGCTGGGCCGCTATTAACGGCCCAAGCGTGGATATCCCTTCTGACTGGACTGACATATCTCTCAGATAGAAGTTGGTGAACGTGGAGTTCGCCGTCCAGGCACAAGACTGGACAATGTCAAGGAGGGACAGGTTCTTCCATAACGGCCATGACGTGGCAATGGCGCGAATCTCATGAGAAGAGGCAGTCGACAACAGAGGGGGAGCGTCTATGGCCAATTGATAAGACCATTTAATGGTTTTCTTCAACCACGCGGCGATGGTATTTTTGGTAATGTCACGCAAAGCCGACGGGTGAAGAGACAGAAATAACAGGCGCCGAGAGCCGCGAGCGGAGTCGGTACGAGTAAGATAGTGGCGAATCGCCCGAACCGGGCATAACAGGAGGTCGTCCTCGAGCCCCTGCACAAAGTCTGACAACGCAGGAATGGAGTATGAACGTTGAGCGCACGGACCTGAACGAACAGACTCATTTTTGGCGATAAACTCCGGAATGGGCCGAAAAGAAATGCGAGACCAATCCGCCGTCCAGGTCATAGAAGATCTTTCAAGAGCATGAAGTTCAGACACTCTAGACGCCAAAGCAAATGCCGCCAAAAAGGCCGTCTTGTAAGACACAGCTTTAATAGAAGCGGATTCCAAAGGTTCAAAGGGCGGACGAATCAGAGCGCACAGAACCACACCAATATCCCATTTCGGTAACAGTTGGCGCGAACGGCGAGACTGTAAAGCAAAGGCGCGAATGAGCGCAGAGATATTATCGTTCAGAGTAATATCTATACCCGAGGTAAGACGTAACACCCTAGCCAGAGCAGATCTATACCCTTCAATGGTACTGACTTGAAACTTCTTATCAAGATGAAGATGAAGGAGGAAGTCTGCTATGAGGGAAACAGAGGCAGAGTCGGGATCGGTATCATGTCCTCGGCACCAGGAGACGAAATAGGCCCATTTCGCCTGATACAGCTGCGATGTGGAAGATCGATTGGCTGAAACCATCGTTCGTGCAACCTCTGCTGAAAATCCCTGGACTGCGAGTGCATTCTGGATAGTCTGCAAACGTGTAGGTTGAGCCACCGAGGGTTGTGATGAAAAATCCCGTGCGGTTGACGTAACAGGTCGGGCCACACTGGCAGACGACGTGGCGGGGCGGTGAGAAGCGGGAGTAATACCGGAAACCACTGTCGCCGAGGCCACCACGGGACTACGAGTAGAATGATGCAGTCGTGACGGGCAATCTTCTGAAGTACTTCCAGAATTAGGGCGATCGGCGGGTAGGCATAAGCTAGGAAGTTGTCCCAATTGATTGACAGGGCGTCGATGTCGAAGGCTTGAGGATCCCGAATCGGACTGACAAACAGGGTCAATTGGGCGTTGTTTCTCGTAGCAAACAGATCGATCAGCGGCGACTCCCAGATGGTGGAGATCTGCTGGAACACCTCCGGATGAAGTTGCCACTCGGTCTGAAGAACGGTGTCCGGGCGTGATAAGCTGTCCGCTAAGACATTGAGCCGACCCGGAACATGGCGGGCGTGTAGATGAATGTGATGAAAACGAGTCCACTCGTAGAGATCCCACACAAGGCGAAACATTGGAAGCGAGCGGGTTGTTCCCAACTTGTTGATGTGAGCAATTACTGTGGAATTGTCCGTCGCAATGAGAAGAGACGAGTACATGAGACGATGACTCCAATGTTGCACCGCCAGAATGACTGCCTTCATCTCCAGAAGGTTGATGTGAAGACTGGCATCCAACGTTGACCATCTGCCGGATACTACTAATTCGTCCAGATGGGCACCCCAACCGGTCTCGGATGCATCGGTGTACAGATGATGACTCGGAGCCGGAAAACGGAATGGAACGCCCTGCATGACGTTGAGCCGGGATTGCCACCAGATCAGATATGGATGAAGAGACGTCAATACCGGCACCGCTGGATTGATGGAAGGTGTCTGTAGGTAAGGATACAGATGATACTGTAGTGGACGCACCTGTAGTCGGCCGTAATGAGTCAGGTCCTGAGTGGAAGTGAGCAAACCTACCAAACTTTGCCACTGTTGACGTGTCCGTGACGTTGATGACAAAAACTTTCGGATCAACAGCTGAATTTTGTCCCAACGATCTTCCGGAGGATATACCAGTTGATGATAAGTATCGAACACTGCGCCGATGTAACGGCGAACTTGAGCCGGGACCAACTCTGACTTGAGAGGATGAGGGATGAATCCTAGATGACGTAAGACCAGAAGTGTGAACTGGACTTGCACGTTGAGACGGGACTCGTCCGCTGCCCATAGGAGGATGTCGTCTATATAAACCTCTATCTGAATACCCCGGAGGTGTAGAAAAGCCATGACCGGCGAGGTAATGCGGGTAAACAGCCAAGGGGCTATGTTGACCCCGAATGGGAGAACCTGCCATTCGAAACGACGTTCGTTGACAACGAAGCGGAGATAACGGCGATGACGAGGATGAATTGGAACATGAAGATACGCGTCCTGCAGATCGACTGAGGCCAGCCAATCCCGAAGATGTACACGGGCCCGAATCGATGAAACAGTCGGCATCTTGAAATGAGGGGGGGGGTGCGAGATGAAACTTGTTTAACACTTTTAGGTCGATCACCATCCGCATCTGGGGCGAGTCTTTCTTGGAAACCAGAAACACGTGGCTGTAAAACCCAAAACTGTCCTCTGTCGGCGGTAACTCTCTGACCGCTCCCTTCTCGATGAGCGTGTTGACCGAAGACAGAAGAGTCTGCACGTGACTCGCGGAGACTGGTAGGCGGGATGGGCGTGGCCAAACGATAAGTTTGGGAAGGGAACGAAAAGTGAACAGGAAGCCGCGCTCCAAAACTCTCAAAATCCAGGTGTCGTCCGTGATGAGACGCCAATTGTCTACGAAGTATTGAAGGCGGCCGCCCACAACATGATGACTGAACGACCGGAAAGCAGGAGGCTGGAAAACTTCGGCTTGATCGGATACGGGAATTCGATAGTCATTTACTGGAACGACCACCCCTCTTGGTTGATTTACCACGAAAGGAACGGCGACCTCGGCCTCGTGGAGGTTTGTCAATACCCCGAAAACTCCCCCGAGCGCCGCCATCTTGTTGGGTGGAAGAGGAGTTACGACCCCGCTTCCGGCGACGATCCGAAGAACCACCCCGAGCAACAGCCCCAATCAAGCGCGCAGTACGTTCCTCGCGGATGACAGGTACAACGGACTCAATAGAATTGTTGAAAATGGCGCTGGATGCTAATGGTTGATGAAGCAAAAAATCCTTAACCATAAAGGAGACGTCCGGCTTGACAGCCTTAAGTAAGGCGTTGCGTTGCGCTTGGAGAAGCGAAACGTATGAAAAAGAAGTGGCCTCAATAACTTGATGGTTAGCCTGCACTAGGCTTTCAATGAAACCCCGCAAATAAGCAACACGACCCGGAGACAAAGAAGTCGATCCATCGTCCAGGCGTAACTCAGGATCCAAAGCAATCCGCGAAGTAGCCAACAAAAACCAATCAGTGACTGAAGAAGCACGTTGGATTGCCAATAACATCTCTTGGATATTCTCCACAAATTTGGAATTGAATTCAAGTGGAGTCGACTTAGCTGATTTAGAAATCTGAGATAAATCTCGATCACGTTTGGGTGGTTTGTCAGGTAAAACGTTATCATGAAGATCATGGGGAACTCGGAAACGAGGCTTCTTAAATTTATTGTCATCCTGTAATTGACGATCAAATTTGTCTAAATGATCCGCCCATGCTGGTGACGGAGCACATGTACGAGGAACACCCGGCTTGGGAGTAGCTAATGCAGAATCCGCAGCTGTCCGGCACTTATCACTAGAAGAACCAACCTTCGAAGGGGCGGGCATATCCGGAACCAACGCTAAAAGCGCCTGCATTCTAAGCAAATGATCCATCTTCGACGTATCGTTCACACTAACCCGAGAGGAAGAAGAATCATCCGACTCACTCGACGAAACCGGAGATTGAGAACAAGAAGACGATAAATCATGATCCACCGAATGATCAAGGACAGGGGCTCGTTGATAATGAACATGGTAATCTTGATCAGAGGGAGCCGAAACCCTAGGTAAACGGTGAGTAGGATCAGGAGAATGAACTGTCGAAGTACGAGAACGGCGTACCGGAGAACGGGAGGGCCGTAAATTAGTACCAAAATGAACCGGTGGACGAGAACTACGGATCGGAGAACGAGATCGTCGAACCGGGGCAATAGAATCACGAACAGGTGAAAACAAACGATGAGGTGGTGAACCCGAGCGTTGTGTACGAGAACGTGAATGGTAATGTGAACATGAGTGTCGTGTAGCAGTATGTGAACGACGATGTGAAGAATCAACAATCGCGGGGACTGATGTTCGTAAGTCCGCAACCTGAACACTTAATGGTAGAACCGAACAAGCTTCCATAGATTTTTCAGAATTAGGAAAACTATGTCTAGTCTTAACCCGTAAAGGAGAAATTGACACTCGACGTCGTTTCTTTGATTTCTTCCTTCTAAAAGATACATGTGGCGAACCGATAGGTAAAGGAGAAATAACCTAGGGTAAAGATTCCTTTTGTCCGACGGGAACAATAGACTGGCCAGGCAAGACCGACCTGGTCTTTGTTGAGCGTAACAAAGGAACGGGATTTGGATCGACCCTAGACAATGAATCTCCGGACCGGGTCAAACTGTCTAGCAACCTGGAATTATCATCGTGTAGGACGGTACCGCTTGGTGGTATACAAACTGACACGGGAGACTGAGGGTCTTGACCAGCTCGGTCAAGATCTTCATTACACTTCATATCATTAACCAAAGAAATCTCTAAGACCCGTCTGTCGATCTCCGACATAGACGGGTCATCACAAGCATATAACAGAAAAGCACGACGGGCCTGGGCATAATTCTTCCAGGCCGTCGGATTCCATAATACACATTCCGCGCACGTGGACGCCCGGTAACATAAATCTTTACAAGAAAAACAAGCCGTGTGAGCGTCTAAAGGGGATAAATTTCTCCCGCACGTACGACAAGGAATACCAGTCGGAACTTCAGACATAATGATAAGTAAGTTCCGAATGAATAACAAAAACAACACTTGATAAAGGATATTACACCAGCGAGACAACAACAACTAATGTTGTAAAATTGCCTCTGAATACTTCCCTAGATGTGCACTGCTCGAGCAAACAAGAGAAAGAGGATAGGAATGAGGCTAACAGTCGCCTTTATAGTGGCCACGCTGGAATTGAGTGGAGAGCTCTCCTAGGGGCGGACAACTCTCTCCTAGGGGAGTTAACTTTTTCTTTTAACTTCCGTTTTTCTACGTTTGATTGTGCAATTAATAAGGGATTAAAGGCATTAATTAAAGCAGGTTTAAGACTTAGGTAGCAAATTGTTGTTTTACTGTGACTCAATGTGAGCTTTTGAGAGAAATTCAGGTAATGTTGAAGTCCTTTTGGTGTTTCGGTTGGTAAAATTAAGTTCTCTACGAATAATACTGAATGATTGCAAATGAGAACAGTTACTTCCCTTGCCTTGCTAGCCAGATTTGCCGCGAAAAGCAAAACCTGAGATTTGAGCATGTTGCAATATTAAATTGACAAGATATGGGAAGAAAAATCCTGCATAACACGGAAAAGGATGTACGATTTAGTAACTGGTGATATGAAATGTCAACAAGAAAGCATCCTAAACTACGCGCATGGGAAGGCAAGGTAACAATGTGTACAGTTTCTGTTGTGACAAGCCCAAACATGCTTCTAGTTATGCCCCCCCCCCCTCTAACTAGAGGGGGAGGGGCATATAGCGATCGCTTTGTTCGTCTGTCTGTCCTTCCATCCGACCGTCCGAATTTCTTGTCCGCACAATATCTCGGTTAATATTTAATGGACAGGATTGAAACTTGCATGAAATGTGGCCAGTGCCTCGTAGTTGTGCAGCATAAAGTTTTTTTCCGAGTTTCGGTTATATTTTCAAGAGTTATGGCCCTTAGTTCCTGAAATCTCCGTGAAATGGCCCTTACAGACTTGAGGTGTACACCTCAAGTTGAGGTGTAGTCGAGGTGTACCTGAGGTGTACACCTCAACTTGAGATGTAGTCGAGGTGTACCTGAGGTGTATCTTTTTCAAGGTGTATACACCTCAAGTACACCTCATGGACTTTGAAAAAATATTTTTGTAATCTACCTACACCTCAAGTACACCTTATGAACTTTGCCAAAATATGCATGTACCTCAAGTACACCTTTGGGACTTTGTCAAAATATATGTGTAATCTACCTACACCTCAAGTACACCTCATGGACTTTGTCAAAATAGATATGTTATATACTACACCTCAAGTACACCTTATGGACTTTGCCAAACTATGCATGTACCTGAAGTACACCTCTGGGACTGTCAAAATATACTTGTAATTTCCGTACACCTCAAGTTTACCTTGGCTTCCCATACAGATTTCACTGCCCATCAACTAAATGTTTTATTTATATTTCAAAGTACATTTCTTAGTTCATTTAAGATCTTCACAAGCGCTATATTTTAAAATAAATCAATAAATGGGTTGGCTAACTGTAAGTCTCATACACCCTCATGAATAAAAGAACCATAGTGACACATGTGAAGACTTGACAGGTCATACCTTGTTTTCCAGTTTACAATACATAAAATCTACTTCTGCTAAATTGTGTCAGCTGCATATACATTCTCAGCTGGAGCTCTTCTTTTATTATTTTCTTAATACTTTTTAACTCTTATGTCTCAGTTGGATGTTCCTGCCTTAGTCTAGTATTCTATTGTAACATACACCAATTCAGTCTGACAGTTTGAAATAAGTACAGCCCTTGTTCAATTAACAAATTAATAATTAACAGTGAGTCATACCTCATGAACTTTGTCAAAATATATACTTGTAATTTACCTACACCTCAAGTACACCTCATGGACTTTGCTATAATATGCATGTACAAAAGTATACAAGTATGTACTTACACCTCATAATTTACCTACACCTCAAGTATATTTCCTACACTCCACCGTAACAAGCTTGGCATGAACATAAGATACAGTTATCCACCTACACCCAAGATATCTGGTGGACGTGGTGGAAAGGTTTGTCATGAAATTGAGCATAATATACCATCCACTTATTGTAAATAATTGCCAGCACAATCTTTTATTCATACTCGCTAAATAGACAAAATATTGCTGAACATGGCATTAAATTTAATTTTCTCTCTACAAGTCTATGCTGGATCATCATTCTGGCATGAATGTTACTTTAAATTACCTACACCTCAAGTACACCTCCTTGACTTTGTCAAAAAAACATGTACCTCACTTTTAAATTACCTACGTACACCTCAAGTACACCTCCTGAACTTCTAAACAACATGAAAAATGTTATGTAAACTCAATTTTTATTATTATTTTGACACCAGGACACTAATACATCAAACTAAAACCTGCTGTAACATTCTTCACTTCAAATTATCATAGCAATCAGTTAATGGGCACTGTTGTATAATTTACAGAGAAACTATTGTTAATCTCATGCAAACTTTGGCACCTGTGGATATGTTGTCAACCTTCCAGATATATTTCCAAAATGGATATGTTAACTGTCACTTCCCAAATACATTGGTCCCTTGTATGCTTTTGCATTGGAATACTCTGTGTGGCAATTGGAGTACTTGCGAGCCAATGTTAAAGCTCCTTTATAAGTGTGGTGCTACCATTTTCTGACATACACGGTCACCTTCCCCTACTTTCAAGTTTGGCTGCTCATATGTTAGTTGTTCGCTTTGTAGCGAAAAATGCTGCAGAAAATTTATTGTAGGAGGAGGATGGGGATCAATCTACTGAGCGGTGTTCACTAAAAAATGAGAATACAAATATGCCTGGTACCTATTTTCAATGGAGGTATGAATATATTTTTCAAAATTGGATATGCCTCAAGTACACCTCAACTAGTACCTCACCTGAGGGGTACACCTCACCTGAGGTGTACACCTCATTGAGGTGTACTAATTTGCATATTTCGATACTCAACTACACCTCATCTACTCAACTACACCTCATCTACTCCTCAAATACACCTCCTAATATCTGAGGGTACACCTCACAGGTACACCTCAACTACACCTCAAGTACACCTCAAATACACCTCAAAGCAGTAAGGGGGGACTTGTCCAGACTGGATCTTGGTTAATATTGTATGGACAAGTATGAAATTTGCATGATATGTGGTCAGTGCCCCATAGTTATGCAACGTAAAGTTTCTCCGCATTTCGCTTATATTTTCAAGAGTTATGGTCCTTTGTTCCTGAAATTTCCTTGAATTGGGACTTGTCCAGCTGGATCTTGGTTAATATTGTATGGACAATTATGAAATGTGCATCATATGTGGTCAGTGCCCTGTAGTTGTGCAGCGGGAAGTTTTTCGGCGGTTTTCATATATTTTTAAGAGTTATGGCCCTTCGTTCTTGAAATCTTTGTGAATTGGGACTTGTCCGGCCTGGATTTCGGTTAATATTGTATGGACAAGTATGAAATTTGCATTATATGTGATCAGTGCCCCATAGTTGTGAAGCTTAAAGTTTCTCCGCGTTTCACTTATATTTTCAAGAGTTATGGCCCTTTGTTCCTGAAATCTCCATGAATTGGGACTTGTCCGGGCTGGATCTGTCCGGGCTGGCTAATATTGTATGGACAATTATGAAATTTGCATGATACAGGGGTAAAAGTGATCCCTGTCCGGTTATTTTCCTTAGTTTGACCTAGCGAAACACGAACGGAACTAAATGTAAACGATTATAGGAACTGAAACGCTTTCAATATCGCTTAATTTTTATGTTATCGAAACGCGTTTGCTCTGATTGAAACGTGTTTTATAAATGCGTTTGTCAACGCATTTTTAAACGCGTTTCGAACACGTTTCTCTTTTCGTTCAACTCGCGCAAATTTGTGTTTTTATTTTGCAAACCAGGCCAAGAAGCCCTCGTGTCTGGGCTTTCCCCAGCCGCTATTAATATAATCCCTGTGCTATGAATATATGTGGCATAGCCTTTAATATACAAAGGTAAAAACGTTCTGTGCCCGGCAGTTTTCTTTTTGTTTAGTTTATGCCGTAAACTAATGAAACTAATGAACACAAACGAAACCATCAGTATTTCTAAACGCTAGCTAGCGGAACACTTTTTTAACTTAGCGATTTGATGGGAATATTCGATATCGTTTCGTTTATATATTGCGCTAAGCTTAAATCTTTTCGTTCACCAAGCGAAACAATATCTGTCTTCCCGTACCAAGCGAAATGATTAATCAGGCGTGTGATACCGAGCCGAAAAAGTGGCCTTGACTCCATGCAGATTATGATCAACACTCAGTCGCCGAACCATTGTACAAATAAAAAAACAAAACAGACCAGATAGTATTCTCGCCCTACGAAGCAACCGTGGTGTGGACGATAATGCTTATTTAACAACAACAACAATAATAAAACGCTTTTCGAAACGCGTTTCCAAAACATGTTCATAAACGCATTTGTGAAGTGCATTTCAAGCGAAATGAAACGAAAGATAAATGAACATACCGATGATCAAACGTGTTTGCGAGGTATAAACACGTTCTTTGAGAAGCAAATGAAAGGAATAGAAAACACGTTCAGAATGCTATTGAAACGTGTTTCAAATGCTAATAGAACGATAATATACGTGAAAAAACCTGGACACCGAACGCTTTTACCCTTGTACATGTTATTGTTCATTATTTGTGGATTACATATTACTGTTCATTATTTGCGATTACATGTTACAGTTCTTTATTTGAGGATTACATGTTACTGTTCATTATTTGGGGATTAAATGGTACTGTTCTTTATTTGGGATTACATGTTACAGTTCTTTATATGAGGATTAAATGGTACTGTTCTTTATTTGGGATTACATGTTGCAGTTCTTTATATGAGGATTACATGTTACTGTTCATTATTTGAGGAT
>JAVTVY010040770.1:0-18861 GCA_036873755.1 Hanleya hanleyi | reverse complement strand
TTTACAATAAAACTCATGTGCATGTCAAACAATCAAGTTTTCGCAGGATGACAGAACAGTATGTTACCTATTCGCTTGAGCAATTTCTGCGTTTAAACGATTTTCAGAGCGAGTTGCTGAATGCATTTATACTCTGTATAAATTCTTATGCTTACAACTCACAACTAAAATGTTAAATGAGGGATAGCATTACCATAAAAAAAATGTAGTATAGGTTTTTCGAGAACTCACTCACTCATTCATTTGGCCAAATGGGTGGTGACAGAAGTTCGCTGATACTCAGACCATGTTCCCCATCAATCATCGACCCTGTTCTGAGCTATTTTAATCAAAAGAAAAAAACACCAGTCGGATAAAATTAAACTAGATTTGAGCATAAAGTTGTTTATCTGGAATATCACTGTGTAACATTCAGAAATAACTGGGACAAATGAGGGCTTAATGTTTGAGTTCACAAAGGTACATCATTGATAACTTGTGCAATGTAGTTACATCAGTCTGGCATATATAAACTTTTCTCATGAATTACATGTATTTATTAATCTGTCATTAGATCAGCGTTGTGTCTAACAGAGATTAACATAGTTATAAGGCATCTATGTTATATGGAAATTCTTTAATGAACGACGGATGAATATTCAATGACGAATGACTAAACGCTTGTATCTTCCATTAATCGCTCGTGCACAAGAAAAACGAAGCTGGTAATTGTATAGCTTGACAGGTAAGTATTAAATTTTAAAGATTGAAACACCGGCATCCAGGTTAAAAGTTAAAATATGAATTATTATCCTGCACGGATGTTCCTGAGCACATCTCACTTCTACATATCAAAAATTAGAGTGCGCTCATTGGAAACACGAAACCTGTTTCCATGTCATTGATTCATTCAGGTCTCCTCATCTAATTATCATATTCGAAATCATATTTGTCAAGTTTTAAATAATTAGACAACAGATTTATCAGGTATTATTCTTAATTTTGATACTACGAAAACAGGATCAAAATTTGTGAGTTGTACTATATGTTGATCATTAAAATGGAACATTTGTGGACAAACGCCTCCGATTCGAATGCTCGTTTGTAAGTTGTATCTGTATAATGATGAAAATTGGACACCTAGTTTTGGTGTTTTCTCATTCATTTTATTCTTTTGCGTTTATTGACCATCCAGGTCTTGATGGATTGGAATTGCCAAACGGGACTGATTAACATGCAGCGTATATGCCATGTTAAAGCTTGATCCTGTGCGGTGACAGAGAAGGTTAATGTATGTATATATGTAGCCACCTTGACCTGCGTGTGTTGACATAAAGTAAATTCATATTGCAATAAAGAAATCCCCCCACGGATATGTGTACACAAGACAGGCACAGTCTATTGTACATACACAACTTGTATAACCAGGGACAAGCAGATTAACACAAAAGATGGAGAACTGCGTCGAAGTGATTGACAAAAGAATAACCGAGAGTTTTGAGGGCCAATCAAAGTAGTTTCTTGGCCCCGCGATAAACTTCACAGAAAAGGCACTTCGGATATCGTTACTTTAGATTGCAGCCTACCAATCACAGGTCTAATCCGAAACATGCTAACAAAGTGGGCTATGAAGTGAATAACCCGAAACTATCCATTGCATCTCGAGATTTGGAGACTCATTTTGGTCATCGGGCAGTTGTTCCTCTATCCTGGACACTTAAAGCCTGACCATGCGATTTGATGAAATTTTGGTTCATTTGGGCGAATTTGGCAAATACCAGAAAAGGTTGTACTTCTTGCTGTGTCTACCAGCCATTGCTACGGGTATCCACGCTGTGATTGCAGTTTTCATCGTCGGAATTCCAAACCACAGGTAAATATATGCAATATATCTAAAATCATGAGGGTTTTGGGCTAAAAAGACCATTTCCCATTCCACTCCTACTTTCCATACCAATGATTGTTCTTAATTCGGCCAGAAGTATCTCTGCAAAAGAGTGGAATATTTCAAAATGTTTCAAAATGTTCTCCAAAGCAGAAGACCCTTGGATTTTTTTTCCTTCCACATCCGGCAGTGTAACAACTGTTAATGACACCTTCTAACACCATCAAATTTTTTCATAGATTTGATTGGTGGGCGATAAATATTTCGGGCCGTAAAATTTACAATGTCGTTTAGCTTGTATCCCTACGCGCCCCGTTTGGTCGTCTGCTCGAATCATGGTCTGCTCGAATATATATACTCGATCTAGGGAAGAAAGCGATCTCAGATTTGTACATTGCATCGAATGTAATCAAACATATACGTTTATAAAATTACTTTTAGTATAGAAGTCGAAAATATTCGTTTGTTCGTTATCATAAAATGGAATACATCATTCCTGACTAAATGTCGACGTTAAAACCAACAAAAACGTCCTAAGCCCCTCAAATGCAACACATTTAGTCCCCCAATTGTCGCAATCGGGATATTACTTGAAAGTGTGCTTTCCCTTAATTTACCAAAATTTTGACGTGAAGGGTTCAGTTTTCGTTAATTCCCACGAGTATTATCCATATATCTATCGAATTCGAATGATATGAGCTCTCAATATCTTAAGTTAACACTATGGGTTACCACGGAAGTATAGTTTTCGTTTTCTCAAGATAAACTTAGGCCATGCATGTAATGGAGTTGCATCAGATGATTTCAAGTATTATAACATTATGTTGATGTACTGAGTTTACATGGAGAGTCCATTTTTCGGTGTTTTGGCTATATCTGTACGATGAATGTACGCAGAGCGGAGAAATTACCTTATATGATATTCAAATGTAAGCTGTTGAAATGAAATGTCTAATGAGTTCCTTTTTCACTACTTTGGTATCTCTACTAGGAATGTAGGAAAAGGTTAATTTTCATAATGTAAGCCGTATGGGAAACTATACTTTCAATCCGTCAACATAAACCACAAATTATGATGATGGCATGAATAAACATATGTCGAAATATTGCTCTACAAAATGCTTTCACCTAATATTTTCGGTGGGACTCTCCTCCTTTATTATGCGAAGTTAATCAGTGGATCTCAACGCCTATGCGGTATTATGTTGTTGTATGAATTATCAATTAGGGTCCATTTTTCTTCCTATTTTTTGGGGGTATATTTATGGAACATATATCACCATAAGAAATATCCGAGATACGATAGGTAAAGTAAGGTAATGCTGGACTGTGGAACCAATTCAGATCCGATATGGATGAGAAAAGCCGTGTGAATAAGCTTATGAGCATGACTGAGCCTTGGAGAGGTATAACTGGAAGATGTGTCCCTGGTGAGCCTTTATATCACCTCTGTGTGCGTTGGACGAGGGTAGCAAAACCAAGAAATTGCAGATTATCTAATTATCCAGCCCAAAACACTTTCTCTGTGTTACCTAAATAAACATTCAGTATGTATTGTTGTTAAGTCCAAACTATTTAATTATTACCAGACTGAACACCAAAGTCAAATAACCAATAAATACTATGAAACTCGATCACCATTACCGGTTTAGCTATTTTGTTAGTACAGGTAAAACATTCTTGGAAAAGGCGTTATGTAATGTTTTAATGAACCCTATGCTTCGTTTCGTGGCATTGCATATAGGAAGTGCAGTTAGTAAACCCAGAACAGAAAGACCGGTCCTATATAGACCCCATACCCGACGGAGCAGATACACGTATATGCGCGTGACAGGAATATTCATGCAGAGATTTAAGAAATAATGTTTTCATACATGTAGGTGTGCCAAATGGTCATTTTACGCACGGTTAGTGTGGGAAAGTTTATATTTTAGAGCAAGGGCGAAGCCCGCGCCCTAAAATTTATAAACTTTCCCACATTAACCGTGCGTGAAATAACCTTTTGGCACGCCTATGAAATCATTATTGCTGTTCTATTGCACTACTCAAATTGATTATCAACAAAGATTATAATGAAAGGTCGAAAATATATTTTAAACTCTGACAACCTTTCTCCCCTTTTCTGAAGAAAACAAATCGTCCACTGATGTTGAGACGATGCTCCCGTCTCGGCTGGCATCGTGCCAATGTCAGTGGACTAGTTTATGTGGTCTCTCAAATGGAAAGTGATTTTGTCAGCCGAGTCAGCTGTTGGGAAATTACGTGGATATATGCCTACTAGTATTTTTGTCGCTTTGTTAATCAAATTCACGATGGAAACAACAGTTAAACTTGAGAAAGAAATCGTGTAATAATTGCACGATTAACTCGATGTTATTGACACAAGTGTTATAGAATGCGAAATTAACTGTAGGGGATTTTAGAAACTTGTACGCACAAGAAAGTTACACAGAAACTAAATGAAAGTATTCAGCAACTCGCTCTGAAACTTCAATGTTTACTTGTATTCAATTCCGGGTATTCAGTATGTTACAGTAAATTTATTTTGTATAGAATTGTGAAGTGAGAGATGATAGCTGTATCATACAAAGGAAATCTTTTGAGAACAGTCCAAAATATTATATCAGCTGAAATTATGTTTGGGCGACAGTAGCTCACTGAGAATTGGAATTGTACCCTGAAACAACAACTGATATTCAGAATATTTCCTCATCAACCATTGGCCTTTTTCCAGGTTAATCTAACCAGAAAACACACCATTGTTCTAAGACGTTGCTTGTGCCTATACTTTTAAATATGATACGGTTGAGAAACATTTAGTAATCTTTACATCACCTTTCATTCCGATCATAGCCTTCTTTGCAACAATGTCAACTTTCACTCTTTATGTCCAGAACAGTAAGACTACTCGTTTCAGTTAGTGGACAAAGAAAGAAATGTTATTAACGTAAAAGACAAAGAGTAAGGGGCGTAGAATGGAACCCGGTGACATAATTGCACTTAACTTAGCACCAGGCACTTCTTAAATTATGAAAGAAAGAAGGTGACTACTGTAAAATGGAATTCGTAGACTTGATGTTTCTCTGTGCAAAATACTGGTTTGCTGTATCAAATGCTTCCCTAAGGTCGACTAATACAGTCCCACTTATTTCCCTTCCATCATGCAGTAGCTTAACGCCAGTTTCTAAGATAGTTCATCATAAAAAATATCCCAGATCCGAGTGCTTGCGACCTGACCGGGATAATATACTTTTTTTTTCAGCGCGGGGATATGAAATCTCCAATAATAAAGACTGGTTTGTTCATTTCAAGAATAAGGCCTGGCGTTTTACATTTGTAACACTTCCAGTATATGGTTTTCTGAATGCAAAGTAAACAAAAGACATGGAATGTCATGTTGGTCTGCTGAACCAAGGCAGACTTTACGAATTGGAGCCATGTAAATAAGCTATGAACGTGAGTGAGCATTGGGCAGGTAATAAAAGGCATATATACCAGGTGAGCTTTTATATCACCTATGTGTGTCAAGAGAGGTATATGGAATACAAAAATTGCAGTGTTTTTCTGTCTAGTTGAACACAGTTTCTCTGAGTTTAGACAAACATATTAAACGATACAGTAAGGGCTAACACCAACGCCAACAGTATCGGGCCATACAAAGTGTATGTAACGCGGGAGGGGTGGTTTAGCGTAACCAGCCTAATCGCCGCCATGGTGAAAAGTGCATGGCAATGGGGAACTGATGGGATGGATGGGAGAGAGGAGTATAAATCTGAGAAAATCGCGTTAAATAATGTTTTAATGGGCCCTATGGTACATTCGTTGTATTACATGTTTCAAGCTAGGTTCACTTTTGAACGATTAAACTCAGAGTTGAAGCAACGATTCAACATATGCCCCAGATCTCAAATAAGTGTGCTGTTTTCACATCAAAATAGACGATTTTGCACAAATTCACTACTTGAAGATGCTGTTTTTAAAAATCACAAGATCTAGTGCCTACAAAATACTTAGAGCATAAGAAAATATAATATACTTTACGCTGAAAACTGTTTTTCGTACGTGATATTTCAATTTGGCACTCCAAACCGCACCTCAGGTGGCCAAAATCTAATTAAACCGCGCCAGGTCCTTTTGGTGAATAGTTTCTCGACTAGATCGATCATAGGTAAGTGTCCAATGTTCAACGCTGAAATACCAACATCCAGCCATCTAAATGCAAGACGTCTGGAGTGCACTCCATGGAAACTTGAACCAGTTTTCTTTGTCATTGATGTATTTACGTCCATAAATTTCTAAGATGCAAAAGTCCGTTGCACACTAATATGGAACGTTTGTGAATAAAAAATTTTTTTTCAGTATGTTGAACTCGTAATGTTGGAAATTTGACACTTGTTACTGCTGCTTTTCTAAATAATGTCCATGCTTCTCTTGTCTTGTATATTTATGACTTGGTGATTTGATATTGACAACCTCATGGCCTATAAAATTGAACACGTACGGTGACCTGGAATGCTAATCTATGTATATGTGTAATTATTCTGACCCGAGTGTGTTGACATAAAATGAATTCATATTGCAATAAAGAAATCCTTAAGGGGAATCCGGACATGAGAGATTTTGACATTTTTTGGTCAGGTTGAAAATTTTAAAAAGGCACTAAGTTATCAAGGGCGAATTATTTCATCTCAGAAAGATAGAAAACACAACTAAACACAAGAAAATATGATTATTTCTTTGAGCTAACTCGAAAAAAGGACTTTGTGGTGGAAAATTGACCAAAAATGTAGTGGATTTCTTGAAGTAAAATTTGAGAATTTCAGAAATGTAGTGACTGTTTTACTCACGAATAAAGTTGAATCATCTCTTCGTTGAGGTCAAACAAGAATGACCTACTTGAACTTTTGGGGAAATAGAATGCTACACGTGGTCAAACCAACTGAATTGTTCAGGAAAATGGCGATTCACATTTCTTCCTGCTCAGGTGGACTTCTTCCGGCCTCGGTGCATTAACCCTTCACACAAAACTGAACACCTGTCAATCAAAGTCCATCTGAATAAGACAGTCATTCAACATGTTGTTGTTGTTTGTGTTGTTGTTGTTGTTGGCACGTGTTCAGGAGGGTTAATGACATTGAGGTAAGCAAGTTTATGTTCACCCATTCTCATCGACAAACGCTTCCAGAACATGCGATCGGAATGCACAACCATTCAGGTGTGAGGGCTACTCACCAAAATCCACTAAACTACCATCTTTGTTGTCTAAATTTCATGTAATTAGACGGATGATCTGTTTTTCCTGAGTTTGACAAAATTAGCAAATCTCGCGCGATTTCTCGAGAAGAAGGCAACAGGATATTAGAGTAAGGCGGCTGGAAAAAGTACATCTCTAGGGAGGTTTCCAAAAATGATTTTCTGCAATGAAACTGCCGAATTAAATATTTTGTATTCTAAATATCACCATATTCTACCGAATTATGATGCCTCTTCGATGTTTATAGATGTTATGGACGATATGTTCGACATGCCTATTTGAGCGTATGAATATTATTAACATGTGATGGGTCACCTTGTTTGGGAAAGAAGCACGCTGTCACTCGGTTCCACCTGTGTGATTTCAAAGCGCTGAATTCGATTTCTTTGCCAACAGATGGACTTAAAAGTACGTATCTACCTGTGTATTTGTGGAAAAATTGAATTTCATATCTGCTGTAGTTTATTTTATATTGAATTATCTTTATTTTCTTTTGACGTCGGAGGCAAAATGGCGAAATTTCAACGGTGTTTTGTGTTCACGTGCACAGTCGAATATGAAAGTACGGCCACGTGCTTCAGGCGAAATGGATAATTTTGCTCGTAGGATCTCCAAAACTTAGTTGAGACATTTTATTTTTCCTTTTCCTGGCCTGTAAAAGTATTTATTTCCTGAAAGTCGCTTCCGAAATTCTTTGTCATTTCGTTCCTTTTTTTGCTTCACAAAGGTATTGAAAACATTTTTCAAAAAAAAACAAAATACATTTTTTGTCATTTCATGTCTCATGGTATCATTGTGTCATAAAATTTGGTCATTATAATGATGAGGGGCGTTTTTGGAAATTTAGACTTCGCCAAAATTTTCGAAAATCTCAAAGGTCCTAATTCTCCTTAAATAATTTGTGTACACAAGACAGGTACATTCTATTGTGTATACAGAACTGGTATAACCAGGGACGAACAGATCAAACCAAAAGTTCCTTATTCTCGAATAAAGAACTGGGAACTAGGAATCAACGTCAGCCGGATAATACTCTCTTCTTGGTTCTTCGAAATCCCGATAAACTTCACAGAAAATGCCTTTCGGACACCGGCACAGCCAGTCACTCAAAGATCTAACCCGAAGAATGCTGACAACGTGGATTCTGTTGTGAAGGATCTCAAACTCTGATGACGTATTATATCCCTCTCAATCACGCGATGAATTGCGTATTCATTCATCTGCATGACACGTGAACACTTATCCAGAAATCTAACATCGCTTATGTAACACAAAACCAACCAAATTGTCAACGCAAAGGCGTGAAGTCCTATATGTAACCCGATACACCAAATTAAAGCTTGCTCTTCCGAATGTATGTGCTAGTCCAGGGACCTCGCGCTGGCAATTAAGTTGATGTCATGTTACATGAGGGAGGTGACAGGCTAATTGAATTGATTCCCACCAACCATTTAATTGTCATGGATGTTGGGGGCCTGCATTGCATCAAGGGATAAACGTGGGATTTTATTGTCATGGATGTAGGGGGCCTAAGTCATTAGGTTTCAGGACAATTGTCCGACAATATCCATTGCTTTTCGAGGTTCAAAAATCCATCTTGGCCATCGTACAATTTGCCCTGTATCGATCTTGAGCACTTAATGCCTGCAATTTGATGATATTTTGACTCATTTGGGCAAAAATACCAGAATTTTTAAAAAAATTTGTTGTGCCTACCAGCGATTGCTACGGGTATAGGCACCGTGATTTCAGTAGTCATTCAGGTAAATATAATTAATTCGTACTCGATATATCGAAAAACATGAAGCAGAGAGTGTTGGGCTCAAGATGGCGGGAAAGGCCTGTTCATGAAATATAGTCAAACAAGTCCAGAATATTCATGCGTTATCTGAAGTTGACTTTTGGCTTCGTTTTTCTTTCACAGTCGGTCGTCTAGTTACCATTAATGAAACAATTGTTGCAACTTGGACATGTGCCGCTTGAATGTGATTTCTGTTAATTTATCAAATTATGACAGGCCTGATACTATATATATATAGGTGTGCCAAAACTCGGTGGTTGGCATTATTCTAATGTTGCAGGGTTCAGTTTCTGTTAATTCCTTCGAGGAATATCGATTTATATATGGGTTCGGATCATACGAGCTCCCAATATTGTAAGTTAACATTATAAGTTATTACGGAGATCTATTTTTCGTTAAATTAAGATGAAGTTAGTTACACGTAGGGAGGTTGCATCATATGATTCCAAGTTTTATATTATGTTTATGTATTGATTATTCACGGAGGGTCCATTTCCGTTACTTTGGGTGTATCTTTTCAAAGACTAAACGCACCAGCGAAAAAATTGCATTAAATTTCAAATATAGGCCTACATTGTTCAAATAAATGCTCGCATTTCACTACTTTGTTTATATCTCTAAAAGGAATACAGGTAAAGGTTAACTTTCAAAAAATAACCTCCTATGCAATATTATGTTGTTGCATGAAGTTTCATTTAGGGCTCACTCTTCTTTTTTAAAAAATATTTCTGGAACATATCTAGGTAGAGATATAGGACTTCTAGCATTATAACAGTATGCTTCTGTATTAATATATTATGAAAGATCCAGTTTTCGTTATACTCGGTATTTGCCTGGAACAATCATAGGTTCATGTGTGGACCTTGTATCATACAGGTTAATAGTGTACCATCATGTTATTGTACTTATTTATATGGAGAGTCCAGTTTTCGTTATTCTGGCTAAATCTCAGCAACTGGTGTTGGCATCTTGGGTATGATTTTGTAGATTTACAAGATACAATTCATTTCAATCTAAATTAATGGCAGCCTATATTTTGGATACTTTTGTACACAATCTGTAAACTATATAACACTCGCATATTTTGACCACGGCTTTTTGTTGATTTAACGGATGCGCCTAAAGTAGTGTCATTTGGAATTACCACAAACGATAACCACCACAAATGATTGAAACTATCTATATAATAATTTTGACTGTGAAAGAAATATTCGTGACTGTAGGCACCGATCACTGCATACAGGTATCTGTACCGGTATGTATGCCTCGAATATCATGTAAATCTATACTTTTAGAGAAAATAGCTTCAGTTCCCCTTAAAATGATATATCACAAGGCTCTAATGTTATGAAAAAGAGTCTCCAATATGATACGGTTGGTACGTTGCTTAGTTATAGGATACACTAGATAAAAATGTGAGCCATATTAACAATATTGAAGACAAACTACAATAAAATGATCTGACGTAGAGTAACGAGACTTGACCCACTGCAACACCCAATACAATAACGACATAATTTTGTGATGTTTAGAGCGCTGTTTACGATGGATATTCGTTATAGAGATATATTCAAAGAACGAAAACTGGTCAATTTGTAATATATCACCACAACACTATAATGTTGTATTAATTAGAGCTCATAGAATGAAAGTTACATGCATTTGCCTATAGTTAGAAATATAATGAACGCTGCAACCCTCCACCATAATTAACTGTGACACCATAGTTGTGTATAGCAGAGGCTCATATAAAATATGCATTCAACTATATTTGTTATATCTACATGATCAATATAACGAAAACTCTTCATAACTCAGTTCATTTGAAAATTTGTGATATTAGAGGTTAACTTTGCTTTGTGGTTCTGGGTGACAGTGTCAATTATTAATGTCACAATGCTGATCCTTCCACAAATTTTGTAACATTAACGGTGCACCAGCTACTGTTAATAAGTTATTTCCTAGTAGATATGAATTTGAAAATGATCCGTGCTACAGTGGATTTTAGATTGTCAGTCTATCATCCATAGTGATACGCAGGTACATTTGAAGCTGTCATATGTATTACGTAATCAAGGTTTGCTGTTGCATTTCTCCGCGCATCCCCAAAAGCGTCACGTGATTTATGAGTATCCCAACGCCAATCCACGTTGAAAAGACTCCTGCACTCTTAGTCTGCTATGTTTAGAAATTAAGACAAAGCAATGATCCGAAATCAATGCTTCCCACGAAGTACACCTGGGCAGAAAACGATGATGTTGTACATGCCTTTCTCTGACGCATTTTGCCATCGGATTTTGGCTTTGTTGTCCAGAGGATGGTTGCATTATGTTACTCCGACGTGGCGATGGCTGTTTCACTATTAAAGTGCATAGTTTAATACCAGTACCGCACAAATTCAAGCAGTAGTACTAGCTAGACTTTTTTGTCCGGGGTTAAAGTGATCGTAAACCCTCAAGTAAAGTTTCCATCAAATGAAAGACCATTGCAGACAGTGTCGGAAAATATTTATTATATTTTTTTACGATTTTATTACACAGAGTAAACTGCAAATAAAGAATGGTATTCTATGGTGGTCTGTTGCAATCATATTTAGGTCCAGTGACGTCACACTGCCTTAATACATATATTTCAAACTGTGTATGCACTTTCCAATGCTTGGTTCAAGCTTAAGGTGTGTATACTTTCAGTTTCAACACAGACTCACTGTTCCAATGTGCATGTTTCACCAAAATCGGGGAGATGGTAACATAACTGTCAAGTCAATTTGAATCTTGCATTTAATTTCCCGGATTTTTGGTGTAACATGCACATTGGAACAGTGAGTCTGTGTTGAAACTCAAAGTATACACACCTTAATCTTGAATCAAGCATTGGAAAGTGCATACACAGTTTCAAATGTATGTATTAAGGCAGTGTGACGTCACTGGACCTAAATATGATTGCAACCGACCACCATAGAATACCATGCTTTATTTGCAGTTTACTCTGTGTAATAAAACCGTAAAGAATTACAATAAATATTTCCCGACACTGTTTGCAATGGTCTTTCATTTGATGGAAACTTTACTTGAGGGTTTACGATCAGTTTAACGGCGATTTTGTCTGAGTAATTTTGTGTTGATGAGGGAATTGACGTATAAAGCAGAAAACGTGGACAACAAATATCCAAATATCGCGACAAACAGTAAATTAGGATTAAGATAAATGTATTATAAATGCATTTATAAATGTATTATCATAAAGTAATAAGCTTGCTGTATCAATCTATCTAATATTCAAAGATGCAATCAGCTTCAAAATCAAGAATGGAATCAATTTTTCGTATACTCGCGAAAGTGACATGTGCTACGACATTTGACCACATCAAACTGAACTTGTGTATACCATTCGCGAGAAAATTGAAGAAATTGATTATGAAAACTAAACGGCATGGCATTGTCGTGTCAGCAAGCGAATGCTCTGCCATTTTACTAAACCTTAGATACTAACCACGACATACGTGATATGCATACGTGAAGAAAAGGCTTCCTTTCTGTTATCTTTTGTGGGTTACTCAGAATATTATTACTTGAAGCAGACATCAGCAAATTTCCTACTGGTTATTGAACTGTGATACTGTATGTTACTATCATTGGTATGGTTTGAATTATCTCGTTTTTGTCCATTCAGGTGTGCAATACCGGGACTTGACAATGACACCTATGCCGTTCAGAGCGATTACCATCAATGGCTGATCAATCTGAGCATCCCATTGGAAGATACCACATCAGGTCCGCAGTATGCCAAATGCAACTTGTATGACGTTAGGATCAACCTGACTGGCTGGAATGAACCCCATGATGTACACCTATCCAATCAAACTTTTGCTTGTAGAAGATGGGTATACGACAGAACCACGTTCCTGACATCGGCGACCTCAGAGGTGAAGCTTCCTATTTACATGCCTGCCAAAATGGCGGATATACTGTGATGACGGTTTCCATCCATCCGTCTGTTGGTGTATCTTTGACAGTTTTCTATCTACAGTAACTTTTTTGGGGGGTGAACTCATTAAAAATCGCGATGTTGTGTGCCAGGGGGAGATGATGTGCTCCACACCAAAATTGGTGTCGAGGTAACAGGTCAATAGCACTGCGACCCAAAACTGGGGAAATCATTGAAAATTGCAACTGTTTCGTGAGTGGGTAGATTAGTTGGGGGAGGGATGTGCTGAGTGCAAAACTAGAGAAACGTTAGTCAAAAGACCAAAATCAAGATCACTCAGTCCGAACATCAGGCAATAGTTGAAAATCTCGATACGGTGTTATGAGTTCATTGTAGGGCTGTGTGACCAAATTTCATGTACATCACCAATCCATGTTAAAACAAGAAACGTATTCATTTTGAGATGTGATCGCTCGAGCTTCGGATCGAATGTTGTGAAGCCAATTTGGTTCGTGTTCTACACACTATACTGGATTGATAATACTATCGTTCCTGTAGTTGAAAACAGTGTGCACCTGTAAAACAAGATTGAAATTCAATATTTTTAACGCAATTTTATGTCAATGATACACAAGATGTGATCTGATATTCAAAACCATGCAAGTCTATACTGTTTAACGTCAACTCCATAAAAAAAAAACATAAAGCAAACGCATCTGAATTCTGAAGTCATTTTAACGTTGACTATCACCTACAGAGTTAGTTTCAAATCCAGAAATGAAATTTTAGTTTAGTACCCATGGTGTAAGTTTCCATCGCTTATTCCAGTTGTGTCGCGTATATCTATCATTTTTGGGTGGCCACCATTATAATTGCAAATATCTGACAAGAATAAATAACTTTCTCCTCACGATTTTGTCTCAACAGATGGATATGGTTTGTGACGATCTGGTGAAACGGTCACACACTACCATGGCTTATATGTTGGGAAAACTGGTTGGTTCCATTGTATTGGGAGGACTGGCAGATATGTAAGTTCTATTCAATATCTCAATGACTGCCATTCTGTCCGAGACGGCCGCTGTCCTTCATCGCCTTAGTCAGTATAGAGAATGCAGGAATCCGTTCAGCATATTGTTCACATGATATGTACAGAACAACCGGGAAAAGCTCTCTGAGCCAAAATGAAATCGGCACAAAATCGCAACGTGGTTGCGGAGAAGGGGTTCATCCAACAAATTGGATTAACCATGAATACTAGTCGTATAAACTAACGACTGACGGGAATAAGTAATAATGGGAGCACTAGCCAACTAGGTACAATTTCATGGATGATGTAATGCAACCACCTCACCACCCCAGCCACCAGTCAGATTTTTGGACCGGATTCGGGGCCTTCGCGCACATCGGTTGGTTGGTTGTTTGAAGTATAACGTCGCACCTAACCTTATTGGTCACACGGCGACGTTGACCCAAACAAACATACCCTAACAAAACCCCAACCCTAACAAAATCCTAACCAAAACTACAAAAAAAATTGAATTTCGAATTTAGAAAATTGGGCTCTACAGACACTGATCACAACGGATCCTCATCGCCGGAAGTGACATCATATATAGTAAAATAGATGTTTGCAGAACATTTCGATTACTTTTCAAGTCTGCATAATACCTCTGTTTACCTAGCATTAAAAAGAATTATCTGGAGATTATTTTCACTGTTTATCTGGACATAGCATATGAAAAGTAGTTCGCTCATGTGCAACACTGAAAGAGTTGTTCGGCCGGATTCAAACTGAACCGTGCGTACGTGGGTTTTCCCCTATACGTCATAGCAACGTAGTAAAGGTCAACTTCCGCTATTGGAGGCAGGGATGATAAATGAGCCTGCGAAATGGAGCATGCGCTGTGGGGAGGATGGATGTAATGTCTGACATATGTAAGCTAAATTCTTTCATTTACAAACTAGAAAAACATCGACAAGAGATAGATTGCAAAAGGAGGATTATTAATAATGTTGGAAAGATAAGAGTCTAATATGTTTTCTTATCGCTTCAAAGTATTGTACACATTGCATTCAATCATATTTGTTAAATATATACGAACCATTCGCGTTTAATCGTAATCTGTTTACAATTACCCACTCAAATTAGCATTGTAACATTCGCTTGTTTGTTCTTGGTTCGAAAAATCTTAGACTGTTCTGTACATCAGCTTTAAAAACGAGTTGGCAACGAGACGTCGCTATATAGCAAAACAAAGTTGTCGTGCAAAACCTTGACCAGTTCTAAATACATATCAAAGATATTTTTCTGGTTCCTCAGATCTGGTTATCAATCGTGTCTGTAATTGAATCGTGTCTATAATTAACATGACAGTGTGACTAACGTCACAGGACCTACGAAGTAGGGTGGGCATTAGGAATCCGACGCGCACTGAGCTCTTGGAAATCCCCCCCCGCCCCAAGTTGAAATCCTGCCTATATTAATATGGGCACGGCCCAAGTCAGAATCACCAGTGATTTTCATCAAAAATCACCAGAAATTTCATCAAAAGTAGGTCAGCTCAGAACTTGCTGGTAACAGTCCCCTAATGCACCTTCATGCAAAAAATCAAGATTCTAATGTCAACGGTTCTCCTTATTTTGCGGACAAAAGGTCTCGGATGGACTCACTGACTGACTGACTACCAGACAATTTGCAGATGGTAGCCTACTTCGTAGGAAAATTCCATCACATGATAATTGCCCCTGTTAACGCAAACTCTTCGGAATCACCAAATGCAATGATTTGGGTACATAAGGCGTCATGAACCGATCAATGTAAGCTTCGTGGGGTCATTAGTTCATTGTCATATACATACATGCAAGACAACGTTCAATGAACAGTATAATGTTCGCTCTTGTTCACAACCAGTTGCTGGTGGTAAGACATAGGCTGGCTGTAATTTGGCGATCCGTATTTCACGGGTACAATCTAGTCTCATTTCTTTTGAGAAAATGCTGCTCAGACTATTAGCTTCAAATGGAAAGACTTTTAAATGATATATTTTGTGAATATTACAAATAAATCTTTGTAGGAATTGCCAGAAAGAGAGAAATAAATGTAACGTCGCGTGAAGATGTCGAAATTGCATGCTATCCATGAGAACGCGTCATTCCGTTAGTTGCCAGAGAAATTTAGAATTGATATTACGAGAACACCTCAACATGATATGTGCACCTATGTAAACTCTCGTGTTCCACCACGGATCTTGTCAATGCAAGATCCCTGGTTTCACAAAGGACTTGAATATAAACGGGTGTGGATAGAAGAACCAACCCAATTGTGTATCTGATATGGTATGGTTAGCTTTCGTGAGCATGCATAATTAATACTCTACAGAAGGAGAGGCCGGGAGTAGTGTATAAAGCGTGAATGGGCAACCCTTTCACCCGGATGTAGAGGTCATTTGGGGAGGATTTGAGGAGGAGAGGTCAAGTGCAGTATAGTTCCGGCAGAAGGACCAAAAGCTACCTCCAGCACAGGAGAGTTCCAATTGCTGGAGGGGCTGTATTCAGGATGTATTCATCCGCGGTGATGCGGTCTGGCCGCGGTTTTGGCGGTGATTCGGTCTCGGGAAAAAGCTTCCGCGGAGAAAAAGTAGTCCCTAGATAAAATGGTCGGATGGGGTCGAGTGAGGTATCAAAGTGAAGCTTATGTGAAGGGGCATCTAATGGGCTGGGTGTGGGGTTGAAATATCGGCCTTCTGCGCATGCGCGGTGGCCGAAGGGTATGAAAATAGCCGTTTTGGAGCTAGGGGAGTCCCTAATGGCCCAATGGGGTCGAGTGAGGTATCAAAGTGAAGCCTATGTGAAGGGGCATCTAATGGGCTGGGTGTGGGGTTGAAATATCGGCCTTCTGCGCATGCGCGGTGGCCGAAGGGTATGAAAATAGCCTTTTTGGAACTAGGGGAGCCCCTAGTGCACCGATGGGGTCGAGTGAGGTATCAAAGTGAAGCATTCATGAAGGGGCATCTAATGGACTGGGTGTGGGGTTGACATATCGGCCTTCTGCGCATGCGCGGTGGGCGAAGGGTATGAAAATAGCCGTTTTGGAATAGGGAGCGCCTTCCCTAATGGTCAATAGGATCGAGTAGGAGTATCAAGTGAAGCATTCGTGAAGGGGTATCTAAGCGGACTGGGTGTGGGGTTGAAATATCGGCATTCTGCGCATGCGCGGTGGCCGAAGGGTATGAAAATAGCCGTGTTGGGAGCTAGCGAAGCCCCTAATGGTCGAATGGGGTCGAGTGAGGTATCAAAGTGAAGCCTAGGTGAAGGGGTATTTTATGGCTGGGTGGGTGCATGTAAAATTTTTCCTGAAAAAAACAAAACGGAAAACGGACTTTATCGAAAAATCCGGGAAAATGCCTATATGGGGTATGGGGGGTATATAGGTCGCCGGGCTTAACGGGGCTCGCCTGTCAATAGAGTTATCTCCCCCTAGTTCCAGGGTGGATGTATGTAAAAATTTTCCTGAAAAAATACGGAACACGGACTTTATTCTAAATCACGGGAAAATGCCTATATGGGGTATGGGAGGTATAGGACCATCCTGGGAAAACTACTTCTATACATTTGCGGTAGGGTTGTGGGGTCTCGTTTTACTCGTCTCGTCATTTAGAACATGATAGGAAGTGTCCCCGTGCGAATCGGTGAAATTTTTGAAAAAGTACGATATAGCCCCATATAGACATATATATAAAAATATATATTCCCATACTGGAGTATAGGTTCAATGTTTATCCTACTGGGAAACCTACTTCTCGACATTTGCGGTAGGGTTGTGGGGTCTCGTTTTTCACGTCTCGTCATGTAGAACATGATAGGAAGTGTTGTGGAGCGAATCGGTGAAATTTTTGAAAAAAAGTCACCAAGGCCTGGGTAGGCCCATAGGCCTATACTGCATGGCTATGGGTGTATAGGGCCATACGGGGTGGCCGTGTTGGAGTCTAGGTGGGCCCCTAATGATCCTATGATGTCGTATGAGGTCTTATTTTGAAGCTCTCGTGGAGGAGCACTTGGCTACACTAATGGTTGGTCCGTGTTCAATAGTCTGCGCATGCGCAGCCTGGCCGTAGTAGAGAAACCAGGCATTTTTGAGGTATGTGGGTGTGTGTTTGGGTTAGAGATGGGCTATTCACGGTTCGAATGGGTCGTGTGAGGTATCAATGTGAAGCTTGTGTGGGGTAGAGTCAGAATGGCGTGTTTTTAAATGCAAGTCGCGTCAATCTGCGCATGCGCAGTCTGGCCGTAGTAGAGAAATCAGGAATTTTGGGGGTATGTGGGTGTGTGTTTGGGGTAGAGATGGACCGCTATGGATCCGAATAGGTCGTGGAAGGTGTCAAAGTGAAGCTTGTGTGGGTTAGAGTCAGAATGGTGTGTTTTTACGTGCAAGTCGCGTTAATCTGCGCATGCGCAGTTGGTTGTAGTAAGTAAAGTGACCATTTTGGGGCAGTACATGAAGGTATTTGGGGTCGACATGGACTATTCACGCTTCGAATGCGTCCTGGAAGGTGTCAACTTGTAGTTCTCAGGGTGTAGACCCTGATTTGAGGGCTGTTCCCGTCACCTGTGACGTCATCGGTGACGTCATCAGTATGAGTAGTAAGTAAAGTGGGTATTTTGGGGCAGTGAAAGGAAGGTATTTGGTGTAGAGATGGGCCATCCTTGGTCCGAATGCGTCCTGGGAGGTGTCATTTTGTAGGTCTCAGGGTGTAGACCCCGATTTGGGGGCTGTTCACAGCATCTGTGACGTCGTTGGTGACGTCATCAGTACGAGTAGTAGCGAAAGTGAGCATTTTGGGGCAGTGAAGGAAGGTATTTGGGTAGAGATGGACCATCCTGGGTCCGAATGCGTCGTGTGGGGTGTCATCTTGTAGTTTTCGGCGTGCAGACCCCGATTTGAGGCATGTTCGCGTCATATGTGACGCCATCGGTGATGTCATCAGTAGGAGTAGTAGCCAAACAGAGCATTTT
>JAVTVY010040769.1:0-17849 GCA_036873755.1 Hanleya hanleyi | reverse complement strand
AGTGTCAACTTCTCAGACCCAGAAAATGAAAAATATTTAAACATGTGCATTGCTCAAGTTCAAAATAATGAAACACATTCATGAACCAAATGCACACGTGTTACCGCAGTCAACACGCTCCAGTGTGCTTATTCAGCTACATCCATTAGCGAAAAAGAAAAAGAACAAGGCCCATATCCAGAACAAATGCAACACGTGCTACCACACAGTCAATGCGTTGCAACTTCTCTGTTAATCTTGCACCATTTCAATTTACAATTAATTATGTATAGAGCACTAAAGAAACCCAAGGTGGACCTTGGGGGGAAAAATCAATTATCAATTGTGCCCGAAAACCAAAGCAGGCCACCGGTGTTCAAAATAAATAAACCTTCAATCAACACTGTCTCCCGTGCCTGGAGAAATGCAACACAGAATACAAACTGGATTGTTAATTATGTATTCTTTGTGATAAATACATGTCTTCAAATGATACTTGGTTTGTAATTACAAAATGCTGTTGGCTCGGTAATGTCTGCAGAGGTATACTAGTAGCCTACAATTCTGGGTGTGCGGCGCCATTTTCAAATTTGGCAGGTAGATCATGCATATAGCTTAAATTTGATGATTCCATTAGTTTCCTTGTCTCAAAAAACTTATATTTAGATACTTTATTTGTAATTGTATCATATATACTTGCGAAGATATCGCATTTTTGGTGTGCGCCGGCTAATTTGGACGCCATCTTGGATTTCATACCCTTAGAATGTTCAGAAAAAATGCCACCCTAATTTTTTTTAAAGCTTATGATACCTTCTTTCAAAATCAAGTGAGTTTTTGCTTTTACCAAACAAAATACACGAAATTACAAATGAGCCTACACTAAATACACATCAGAGTTTCTCCCATATTACACGTGCGACGCCGCAGAACAAACCAGTGTTTTCCACACACTACACGTACAACGCCACAACACAAACCAGTGCTCAACACACCGGAGTTCTCCACACACTACACGTACAACGCCACAACGTAAGCCAGTGTTCAACACACACCAGGGTTCTTTACACACTACACATACAATGCCACAACATAAACCAGTGTTCGACCGCCCCCATCAGATTCTTCCACCATTTCATCCCCTCTCAATCCATCCCTATTTCCCTTGCTGAATACTATAAGTGTTCCAGAATATTTTTAAAAAAAATTCTCTCTTCTGAGAATCAAGGAAAACAAGAACATCCACCACCATCTTACTAAAAACATCAACATCAATTCAAACATAATCACACAAAAATGAAACACAAAAACATTCAACCTTGACAATACAAACCAGACAACTTGGACCCAAGACAAGGCTTCACAAATGGCAATTCATACAACACCACAAACTATTGGGGACGATGTCGTAACGGTTCATCAATCACGGACTGGAGTGGGAATAAAACTTGTGGCGCACAACCTGGTTCTCCCGGGAAGCCGGCGGTCAGAATTTCTGGCAGCCAGGATGGTAAACCGAGGATGCCCACCACATATGGAATCCACCCCACAACGCCAGCCACCCTGTGGATCACATAGCAATACACATGTTGCAACAACTGGACTGATGGCCAAGAATGTCACGGGGACCAGCGTCCGTTCTCATATCTCTTAGCAATATACCAAGGGTGGACATCTACCATATCAAAAATGTCCTATCTCAGTTAAAAGACAAGAGCCGGACACTCGTAGCCACCGGACACCCCGAAAACCGCAGATTGATGAACACTTGGAAATATACAGGGAATAATCCCGAACATCCCCGAGAGCCAGGCTGCAACAATTGCTGCCGTCGCCGGAACGTGTCGGCCCGGGGGAGGTAGGCCTGGACTATAAGGGCCACGAAACCTTCTAAGAAGAGCCAGTGTCCGGCGGAACCTCTAAAGGACATCCCGCCACCGGCAATCCAACGCGACCCTATTGTCTAGTTGACCCAATCGGCACTCATGAACATCCGCCCCTCCACCCAATTGACCCAACTGTTGATCCTATTCAACCATTTACTGACCTTGGGCGTATAATTCACTATCCAATTGGTCCAGACTTCCAAGAAGTCTAAACCTGTTACCTATCCCTTCTAGCCTATAGCTCGGCTATAAGCCTGACACTAAGCTAAATCGCCTACATAGAATCTTTAAGGCTAACCAATCTGCTCTAATCCTTCAAGGCTACCACACATATATCTCGACTACTTCTCACCCCCTTCATTTTTTTGCAGTGCTTCCTCTATGATCATTAACACATCAACGGCCCCAAATCTGCCATGTCAACCAACGTGGAATGATATATATGGTATATGCAGACAAATCAAAAAGAAATAAGGAATACTCAATCACAATCCAATCAAACACACCCAAAGACCCTCAGCAATTCTCCAATCCAGAAACTCACTGAAACAAATGAAAGTCAGTCCAAAGTGACACACGGTTGCTGCACACAATTCAAAAGAAATAAAGAACACCAATTACAATCTAATCAAACAATTTCAAAAACTCTCAGCGACCCTTCACCTCAGAAACTCACCGAAACAAACGAAAAACAATCCACACATCCTGTCCCCTACAAAACACCAAACCTGACACAAACAATAGTGTCAACTCCTCACGCTCAGCGATGCTCCACTTCAGAAAATCACCAAAACAAAAAAAAAACAGTTCACAACAGTGTGTCCAAACTTGACACCAAAAATAACCCACAGTGTCAACTTCTCAGACCCAGAAAATGAAAAATATTTAAACATGTGCATTGCTCAAGTTCAAAATAATGAAACACATTCATGAACCAAATGCACACGTGTTACCGCAGTCAACACGCTCCAGTGTGCTTATTCAGCTACATCCATTAGCGAAAAAGAACAAGGCCCATATCCAGAACAAATGCAACACGTGCTACCACACAGTCAATGCGTTGCAACTTCTCTGTTAATCTTGCACCATTTCAATTTACAATTAATTATGTATAGAGCACTAAAGAAACCCAAGGTGGACCTTGGGGGGAAAAAATCAATTATCAATTGTGCCCGAAAACCAAAGCAGGCCACCGGTGTTCAAAATAAATAAACCTTCAATCAACACTGTCTCCCGTGCCTGGAGAAATGCAACACAGAATACAAACTGGATTGTTAATTATGTATTCTTTGTGATAAATACATGTCTTCAAATGATACTTGGTTTGTAATTACAAAATGCTGTTGGCTCGGTAATGTCTGCAGAGGTATACTAGTAGCCTACAATTCTGGGTGTGCGGCGCCATTTTCAAATTTGGCAGGTAGATCATGCATATAGCTTAAATTTGATGATTCCATTAGTTTCCTTGTCTCAAAAAACTTATATTTAGATACTTTATTTGTAATTGTATCATATATACTTGCGAAGATATCGCATTTTTGGTGTGCGCCGGCTAATTTGGACGCCATCTTGGATTTCATACCCTTAGAATGTTCAGAAAAAATGCCACCCTAATGGCACCCTAAGCTTATGATACCTTCTTTCAAAATCAAGTGAGTTTTTGCTTTTACCAAACAAAATACACGAAATTACAAATGAGCCTACACTATACGGAAGAACTTGATGCTAGTCACATACCGTACAGACATGTATCCACATGGGATTTCTCGACTCTCTATACTACAATCCCTCATCAGGACCTTATTGACCGTCTAAGTTCATTAATAGTATCTGTGTTCAAGAAAACTGATCGTAGATATATTAATGTCGGAAGCCATAAAGCATTCTTTAGCTCGACTACATACAAGAGATATCATTCATGGGATGTTTCTTTGTTTATAGAGTTGCTTGAATTTCTCATTAAAAATATCTATGTGAAATTTGGCAACACAATATATCAGCAGCATATAGGTATTCCAATGGGTACTAATTGTGCACCCCTGTTGGCCGACCTGTATCTGTTCTCTTATGAATATGACTATATGCAGGCGCTTCAAAAACCGATCCATTCAAAGCCCGTTCCTTCTCATTCACACAAACGCTATATAGACGATCTTCTCGCTGTGGATAATCGCTATATAAATGACGCAGTGAAGGATATATACCCACCTTCACTGGATTTGAAGGAAACTACAGATAGCCCTACAGGCACATCTTATTTAGATCTCTATCTCTATAAAAATGAAGCGGGCCTTCTCTCTCGTCGACTTTATGACAAAAGAGATGATTACAATTTCGACATCGTTTTCTGGATAGTAATATTCCAGTGGGACCTGCTTATGGCGTATACATATCTCGCTTAGTAGCATTTGCTAGATCCTGTGTTAAATGTGATGATTTTAATCAACGTCACAAAACATTGTTGCAGAAACTTATAAAACAGGGCTATTCCACCAAGCGCCTCCACTCAAGTTTCTCAAATTTGGCGATACATATCGCATGCTGATAGCAAAATACGAACGTAGCGTGCAAGATCTATGGCGCTACGTTTCGTAACTTGTGTCTAATTCCGCTTAACCCGGGGCTAGGGGCCGTATGAACCCATGTACTTCAAGATCCTCATGGTACTCATATGAACAGACACAATCAAAGCGTGACTGAGATACATCATTCTTTAGATGACGACTTTACAACGAATATTTTGGATTAAGAATACTGATCAGCGATACGGATTTGATATTTTTGGAACATCATGATGTCTTGCCAGCATCATTGAAAACTGTTGGCCGCTTCTCTCTTGTAGGAAACAAGCCTACGTTTATGTATACTATGATTGTCTTTTTGAATTTGGTGCTAATACTGTCATATGGAATATGGAATAGGTCTTTGGATTATGGACGCGGATATTCTCTAATGGACGACGGCTGGATTATGAATGACGGACTAGACGCTTGTAATATAGACCAGATACTTGTGAATGGAAATGAAATGTATGCATTTTTGCAGCGAAGTAACACAATCCATCATGATCTCCTAGCCATTAATGACATTCCTGGGTCAGTGGAATACACAAATGGTAATATGTACAATTTTGTATTTCAAGAATCACTCATGGGAACACTGGGCAATACGAGACAAAACCTAGATGAACTGCAGTTCTTAACACTGGCTGAAGCATTACATGCTGCTTTACTTCAAAACAGTAGTGATGCTGCTATTGTAACATTCAAAGGAAGTACATTCATTGTAATTAAGCAGAATAACATTTACTGTGTTAGCGATTCTCACTCGAGAAACTTGACTGGTTCTGTGGATCCAAATGGATCAAGTATTGTGCTACATTATAGTGACATACACGATATATCTGAACATTGTCGTCGTCTAGCACAATCAATGGCTTATCAGGTGGATGATATTTTCGAATTAACCGCTGTCAAGATATTGAGGATAATTTCAGACAATTGTGCTGATCAGACATCAAAGAGTGAGAAGACTACAGGATTGACTGAAGAAACGGCAAATGATAGACTGTTATATTTTCAAGATCAGGAAAAAAAACAAATACTAAAGAAGAAAAAATCTTCAACTGACCACAAAAGTGACAAAACAATAAATTCTTGTACACGGCGAGAGTACATGCGTACGTACATGAAGAAAATGAGACAAAGAAGTTTAAACAAAAAAATATTGAAAGAATCTGACAGAAGACGCAAGTCAAGTGCTAGAGAAAAATATCCAGAAAAGCAGATTAATAGATGTCCAAAGTAAACAGAAATCTAGAACAAAAGATCAGGAAAAGCACAGGGCAATGAATGTCCACAGTAAACGGAAAGCAAGGAACGATCCAAGCTACTTGGTGATGGAAAAACAAACTAAGAGGAAAGCCAGAGAAAAAGAACCGGAAAAGCACAAAGTAATAGATGTCCAAAGTAAACGGAAAGCAAGAAATGATCCAAGCTACTGGGTGATGGGAAAACAAACTAAGAGGAAAGCCAGGGAAAAAGAACCGGAAAAACACAGAGTAATAGATGTCCAAAGTAAACGGAAAGCAAGGAATGATCCAAGCTTCTTAGTGATTGAAAAACAAACTAAGAGAACAGCCAGGGAAAAAGAACCGGAAAAGCACAGAGTAATAGATGTCCAAAGTAAACGGAAATCTAGGGAAAAAGAACCGGAAAAGCACAGAGTAATAGATGTCCAAAGTAAACGGAAATCTAGAGAAAAAGATCCGGAAAAACACAGGGTAATGGATGTGCACAGTGAACGGAAATCTAGGGAAAGAGAACAGGAAAAGCACAGATTAATAGATGTCCAAAGTAAACGGAAATCTAAGGAAAAGGATCCGGAAAAGCACAGGGTGATAGATCTGAAATGTAAGCGGAAACATAGAGAAGATTCACAGTTTTTAGAAGAAGAAAGATTATTGCCAACACTGAATTACAAGCGTCTAGTCCGTCATTCATAATCCAGCCGTCGTCCATTAGAGAATATCCGCGTCCATAATCCAAAGAGCCTATTCCATTTTCCACATAACAGTATTAACACCAATTTCAAAAGACAATCATAGTATACATAAACATAGGCTTGTTTCCTGCAAGAGAGAAGCGGCCAACAGTTTTCAATGATGCCGGCAAGACATCATGATGTTCCAAAAATATCAAATCCGTATCGCTGATCAGTATTCTTAATCCATAATATTCGTTATAGTCATCTAAAAAAAAGATGTATCTCAGTCACGCTTTGATTGTGACTGTTCATATGAGTACCATGAGGATCTTGAAGTACATGGGTTCATACGGCCCCTAGCCCCGGGTTAAGCGGAATTAGACACAAGTTACGAAACGTAGCGCCATGGATCTTGCACGCTACGTTCGTATTTTGCTATCAGCATGCGATATGTATCGCCAAATTTGAGAAACTTTGAGTGGAGGCGCTTGGTGGAATAGCCCTGTTTTATAAGTTTCTGCAACAATGTTTTGTGACGTTGATTAAAATCATCACATTTAACACAGGATCTAGCAAATGCTACTAAGCGAGATATGTATACGCCATATGCAGGTCCCACTGGAATATTACCATCCAGAAAGGGATAGTTTACGATGTCGAAATTGTAATCATCTCTTTTGTCATAAAGTCGACGAGAGAGAATGCCCGCTTCATTTTTATAGAGATAGAGATCTAAATAAGATGTGCCTGTAGGGCTATCTGTAGTTTCCTTCAAATCCAGTGAATGTGGATATATATCCTTCACTTAGTCATTTATGTAGCGATTATCCACAGCGAGAAGATCGTCAAATGTCTATAAAACTGAAGAAAAGACTTTTGTACAAATCATGTGTGTTTTCTGAAAATGTGCGACCAACTGTTGTACTCACAGCTTTACACTGGCTTATGAACAATAGTCAGCTGTATAAGAATTCTGGTCTGGCAATTGACGAGAACTGGGTTAACGAGACCACTAACAGTGCTCAAGAAATTGTTCAAGAATTTACAAGATCACAAAACTTAAATGGCGGACTTGCTCATAGTTGTTCGGACACTGCAGATGGTAGAAGATCTGAAATTGTTTATTCAGAAGCATTTACTGATCCTGAAAACGAGTTAGAAAACCAAGATACATTTATAGAAATCCATGAAGATGATCGCATTCAAGGCAATTCTGACACACTCATCGACCAAACAAATCTTGAATCCAACAAAGGCCTAGTTTTAGCACCTGGCGAAAGACAACAACCACTTAGCATTTATCATGATAAAGATGCTGAAGTGCTCTCTTTTTCAACAATATACTGTGGACAGAAAAGATTGGAAAACAATGACCGGCAGGTACCTGTTTCTTACAGTGATGTTTCGAAATGGGAACTGCGAAGTGTTGATGGAAGAGCCGCAACATGTGTTCCAAATCTCTTTTTCAAACTGAACAAATACAAAGGAAACAAGTGGTTGATAAAGTCAACTTAGCTGTTCGAAGGAAGAACAAGTGAGAAATGACTACATTGTAGTCAAAACCTGCGGCAGTGGCAATAATACAGTGAAAGGCATATCAGCGGAGGTAGTGGTAATGGTAGAAAAAACATCTGCCAGTGTTTTCATGCCCAGGGAAGTAATTTCCAGATTCTAACTCACAATTGTAGGAATTGCCTAATAGGTCTGATACCATATATATATATATATATTCACTTTCCCCGTTCAAAATCCAACGATTTTGACTGGTCCATGCCGTCTATACTGAATTGACAGACGAAGTCACAATTATCGGTTTGGCAATATCTTGGTATAAGTATCGTGTATGCCAAATTTCAAAACATTCGGTTCAGCCGTTGATTTTTGCAAATCAAAAAGGCTTTCAAATATTTGGAATCCAAATAAATTTCAAGGGTTTAGTCATAGCGCAAAAATCTACGCTCTTCAGTCTCCCTTCTCGCTTACGTTGCCGAGCATAATGGAAAGTTTATATTTCCTTAATTTTCAATGAATTTAGTATAAGGTCTATCACTCTGATCTGTGAAACTATGGAATGGGGGTGAAGGCTTTATCAAACTGTCCAAGAGGCATAATGACACTTTTCACTATTAAATTAAGGCCTGTGACAGTCTTGATATTCAATTAGACTAATTAATTAAGTTTCTGTATTTGCGTGTCACCTGCAAACTAAATACCTTGACACTATTTTCCATGCAGCGAGTCAATACCAAGATATTAACTATTTCATTCTTAGGAAATATCATCTCATCTGGCAAGTTCTACCTTGCCTTTTCGAAGGTAATTTAAGTAGAAAATGTCAGGGCTAGTTCACTAAACAAGGTATGTGTGTAAGAGAATGATGTCGAATTCTTCTCTCCTGGAAATCAAGGCCCTAGCTTTTGACAACGAGGACAAATAGATCGCTTTTATGGTCAGCATGTGCTAATAAATAACGTCCTTCCATTCGTAAAACTGACAAAGTAACGTAAATTGTGTATAGAACCAGTAAATTCTAGCAGAATTGGGCTCTGACTTGAGAGAATGATGTCAAATGCAATATGTTTTTGCGCATTGTCTGCTGATACACATAAGTATTGAATTTACGTAAGTGATTAATGCTATTCTAAAGGGATTATGAGTGCGGAAGAGGACGGGAATATCAATACCAGCGAATCAAGGCCCTGGCTTGCGAGAATGAGGATAGAGAGGCTGTGTTCTGAAAGAGAATCATTCAAAATAGCTATTTGCCGAATGTCATGCAACCGAAAGTGCACAATATAACTGCACGACTGCGAGGTATTGTTCGCGCACAGGGTGTCCAACTCATTAAATACTACATAGTCATTTCTGTCTCTTCGAAGTGGGCTACCATTTGAAATTGTCCGGTAATGAGTGAGTCCATCTGAATCCTTTCGTCGGCAAAATAATCATTCGAGATTCAAGATTTTATTGTACAAACACCAGTCAAAGGCAGAGTACAAAATCTTAAGAGGAATACAACTAGAGAAAAAATGGAACAGTGACATGAATATTAATATTTATATATATGTTATATCTGAGAGATATGTTATATTTGAGTGTTACTGTTGATATTAGAACCTTGATTTTTAGGATTAAAGTGCATCAGGGGACTGTTGCCAGCAAGTTTCGAGTGGACCTACTTTTGATGAAAATGTCTGGTGATTTTTGATTAAAATCACTGGTGATTCTAACTTGGGCCGTGCCCATCTTAAAATTGGCAGGATTTCAACTGGGGGTCCAAGAATTCAGTGCGTGTCTGAGTTCTAATGCATACACTACTTCGTAGGTCCTCTGACGTTATTCACACTGGGCATGAAGGTGCATTAGGGGACTGTTGCCAGCATTTTTCGAGTGGACCTACTTTTGATGAAAATTTCTGGGGATTTTTGATTAAAATCACTGGTGATTCTAACTTGGGCCGTGCCCATCTTAATATTGGCAGGATTTCAACTGGGGGCCCAAGAGCACAGTGCGTGTCGGAGTCCTAACGCCTACCCTACTTCGTAGGTCCTTTGACGTTATTCACACTATTCTCATATATAATAATTAACGAAGCAATAATTCATTCCATCGAATATAGTTGCAAATGAATTCAAACGCGCTTGAAGACAGTATTGTCATGTGAGATCGGAGGTTGAAAAGAAAAGTGTGGCAGAGATCACACTCTCTTAGCGCATGCGCATTTCAAAAAGTCACAAGAACAAGAACAACAACAACAACAACAAGAAGAAGAACAACAACGCGAGCCTCCCGTAGACCTGCAGGTAAAAATGAAGGAAAGAAAATTACAGCAAAAGAAGCGCGAAACCCTGAAATTGTTGACAAGATAGTTAACTTGAATGAAGGTTACTACATTTTTAGAACACTTCGTAATTCTCCAGCATACCTTTCTTCAAGAAAAAAGGATGTATTTGCTATGATTAGACAATTAGGACTCCCAGCATGGTTTATGTCATTATCTTCAGCTGATACTCGTTGGACAGAGTTACTTAAAACTTTAGCTGTCTTAGCTGGTGTGCCGTGTTCCGATAAAGACATAGAAAATATGACATGGTCTGACAAAGTCAAACTTGTTCAAAAAGACCCTGTAACAACATCCAGGTACTTTGACCACAGAGTGCAAGTATTTGTAAACACTGTACTTAAAAGTAAACACTCTCCAATTGGAACTGTTACAGATACATTCCAACGCATTGAATTTCAAAATCAAGGCTCGCTACACACTCACATGATAGTATGGACAGAGAATGCACCAAAATATAATGTGGATTCTGAAGACGATATAGTTCAGTATGTTGACAAATATGTGACTTGTTCCCTAGATGTCGAGGAAGACCTACGAGACTTGGTGCAACTGCAAATTCATAAGCATTCGAAAACATGCAAGAAAGGTGGTCGATCTGTCTGTAGATTTGGCTTTCCCCTTCCACCGCTTCAAAAGACAATGATCTTAGAACCACTAGAAAATGATGTCGAGGAGTACAGGAAAAAATACTCAGAAATACATGCTAGAATGAATGAGTTCAAGGACGGATGTGATCTGTCATACGAACAATTTCTAAAAGATGTTGTGCAAATGGAAGAATCAGAATATATTAAATGCATACGAAGCTCTCTCAAAGGGCCCAAGGTGTTTTTGAAAAGAAATTTGTACTTGACCCCGATGCCTGTGCAATGGATAGTAATATTCCAGTGGGACCTGCATATGGCGTATACATATCTCGCTTAGTAGCATTTGCTAGATCCTGTGTTAAATGTGATGATTTTAATCAACGTCACAAAACATTGTTGCAGAAACTTATAAACAGGGCTATTCCACCAAGCGCCTCCACTCAAAGTTTCTCAAATTTGGCGATGCATATCGCATGCTGATAGCAAAATACGAACGTAGCGTGCAAGATCTATGGGGCTACGTTTCGTAACATGTGTCTAATTCCGCTTAACCCTGGGCTAGGGGCCGTATGAGCCCATGTACTTCAAGATCCTCATGGTACTCATATGAACAGACACAATCAAAGCGTGACTGAGATACATCATTCTTTAGATGACGACTTTACAACGAATATTATGGATTAAGAATAATGATCAGCGATACGGATTTGATATTTTTGGAACATCATGATGTCTTGCCGGCATCATTGAAAACTGTTGACCGCTTCTCTCTTGCAGGAAACAAGCCCATGTTTATGTATACTATGATTGTCTTTTTGAATTTGGTGCTAATACTGTTATGTGGAAAATGGAATAGGTCTTTGGATTATGGACGCGGATATTCTCTAATGGACGACGGCTGGATTATGAATGACGGACTAGACGCTTGTAATCCTATATCAGCAAATCACAGCGAGGTATGAGTACTATGCTAGAACAGGCGTCTAAAGAAGCAACAGAGGGAAACATGGATCTCAAGAGGCAGGTTCGACATATTGGAAACCAATTCCTTAATTTTGTTGAAATAAGTGCCCAAAGAAGCATCATATCTCGTGTTACAGATGTGAAGTAGTATTCATCAATACATCACCTGCAGACCAGCGAGTTTTTCTCCTAAAAAATGAACAGCTGGAACAGCTTCCAGATGACTCGACAGACATTGAATCTGACAACATCATCAAGAGGTACGCAAAAAGACCCCAAAAAATCGAAAAGTACTGTCTCGCTGATTATGTTTCCGAGTTAGAATTTAAGTATAGACAAAAGGAACCTACTTTTGAAGTTGAATGCAATACCAGCATCTGAAAATAACGTAGAGACAGACAGTGATACAGAGTTCGGTGATACAAATATTGTGATGAAATTGCGAGGTGGCATAACAATCAGAACAAGAGCCCAAGGGGCTTCAATATACGCCCGTGTATCTGGAATTACATTGGTTCAAATTTCAAGGTTGTTTGATAGCCTTGATTCCAATTGGTAGCTAGCCTACAATTTTGTGCTTCTGAGAATGTAACATATATAACATCTTATATTGAACGATAAACTAACGAGCTTAAATCTTGGTAACTAGTTGACCTTGAAGCAAGACCTGAGGGCTCACATATCCCACACTGAAATCGACAATAGTCAAACACGAAAATAGTAGTTTTCCTGCAAATGGATTCCTTTCAGACGAGATAATTTTTCCTGAAGGAAGAAGAAACTGATGAAGTAAACATTTGTTCTTGAGTTAATAAAGAGGTATGAAGTTCATAAAGGACCCCTCTCCCCGTTAAATTACTAAATGTATGGTTTTTATTTCACAACAGTTTACCTAAATGTAGCGGTTTCAAATATGGGAGACAACTCCACAGGACGAATACCATATACATGTAGGGGAGAGAACTCTGAATATTCCAACCTAACACATATGGTCAGCTAAACTTGATTCAGTTTTGAAGGACTGTGACCTTGACCTTGGACAAATTGATCTCAAAATGTATGGCTCCTCTTTGCCATGCGAGCAAGGTATACTCAAAGTTTGGTACAATTCCATACCTTGAGATTAGAGATATCGCATGGACAACAAATGTCAATGGATGAATGGACAGAACGCAACATCGCATTACATGACCTCGTCTTCGACAGGCATATAAAAATGTGATTTCCTGATTTTGGGGTCAGTTACCTTGACCATGACCTAAATTTTGGTACACGACACTTCGTCTTCCGTCAATGTATCAATGGACACAAAAAATCATGATTTTTATGAATTTCATGATTTTGGGGGTCACAGTGACCTTGACGTTCGGCCTTGACCTACATTTTGATATGTGACACATGTCCCCCATATGAATCTACGGACACAAAACAAAGTAATTTTCAAAGATTTCTTGATTCTGGAGTCACAGTGACCTTGACTATTGACCTTGACCTAAATTTTGGTACATGACAAACCATCTCCCGTAATTTCTCAATGGACATAAAAAATCATGATCTTTAACAATAACGATTTTGGGGTCAGTGACCTTGACCGTTGACCTACATTTTGGTATGTGACATATCCCCCTAATGTATCTACTGACACAAAAAAATGTTATTTTTAATAATTTCCTGATTTTGGGGTCAAGGTGACCTTTGACCTTGACCTAATTTTTAGTATGCGACACTTCATTTCCCCCCATTGAATACACTCACCAAATATTAGTAATTTTTAATGATTTCCTGATTTTTAGGTCACACTGACATTTGACCTTGATTCTGGTGTCACAGTGATCTGGACTATTGACCTGGATCTAAATTTTGGTACATGACAAAACGGCTACCTGTAATTTCTCAATGGACTAAAAAAATCATGATTTTTAACAATTGTATAATTTTGGGGTCACAGTGACCTTGACCTTTGACCTTGACCTACATTTTGATAAGTGACACATTGTGTCCCCCTAATGTATCTACTCACACAAAAAAATGTTATTTTTTATAATTTCATGATTTTTGGGTCAGTGACCTTTGACCTTCGACCTTGACATATATTTTGGTATGCGACCTCATTCCCCCCTATTGAATCTACTCACAAAAAATTAGTAATTTTTCCTGATTTTTCCGTCACACGGACCTTTGACCTCTGACCTCGACCTACATTTCGTATGCAACACATCGTTCCCCCCTAGGGCATCCACTCACCAAAAATTAGAACTGTCGATAGAAAACTGTCAATGATCAATGGTTTCCTGGTTTTAGGCAACAGTGACCTTTGACCTCTGACCTCGACCTCAATTTTGGTATGCGACACATCGTCCCCACCAAGCGTATCCACTCACAAAAAATTGCAACTGTGGATAAAAAGCGTTCACAGATATAGACCGGACACGAACCCTTCAGTGATTTCCTGTTTTTCAGGCCAGTGATCTTTGACCTCTGACCTTGACCTTCATTTTGGTACGCGACACATCGTCTCCCCGTAGGGTATCCACTCACCAAAAATTAGAACTGTAGATAGAAAACTGTCCCAGATATAGACCGGACACGGGGGACGGACGGACACACGGACAGACGGACGGAAACCGCCATCACATAATACGTCCGCTTTTGGCGGGCGTATAAAAAGGAGGAACCCAAAGGTAATACGATATGTAGGATATAGCAAGAGTACAAATTCCGAGAACTTCTACAGAGAAAAACTACTTCTATTTATGCCATGGAGAGATGAAAACAAAGATCTCAAGGGTGGATACGACACATATGAAGGTCATTACCAAAATAAAAGTGCAGACGTTTTACCACTGCTGCAAAAATACGAACACCATGTTGAAGAATTAGATGTAGCGAGGCAACAAGCTGAACAAGACCTGGCCACAGAGTTTGATATTTTAGCACCCAACACTGAACAAGTGCAAGCAGAAGATGCTGAGCAATCTACCAGTCAGTCAGAGGAGTTTATCCACTTTATTCCCCCAACACAAGCCCAGAGCACAGCAGATATTGGCCAAGGTCTTGATTTACCTGGTACCACTGTATCTGTTGAAAAAAATTCAGTACTGCTTTCAGATGATGAATACAGGGCTTTGCTTCGATCTTTCAACATTAAACAACGTGAATTCATCAATCACGTTATCAGTGGATTTCTACAAAGACTGACCCTCTGTACGCATTCTTTTCGGGAGGAGCAGGTGTTGGTAAATCTGTAGTAGTACAAGCTCTCTATCACCCACTACATAGACTTCTAAATACCAAAGATGGAGATGACCCGGATACTATAAAGATCTTACGAACAGCATTCACAGGAAAGGCAGCTTACAACATAAATGGGGTAACAATAGCCTCGGCTTTCCACAAGAAAATGTTCCAAACACAACAGCATATGTACAGTGATGAGCTAAATACATTTCGAACAACTTACAAGGACCTTGCTGTTATCATTATCGATGAAATCTCAATGGTTAGTAACAAGCTCTTCGCTTTCATGCATGACCGACTACAAGAACTAACAGGCACAAAACGAGATTTCGGAGGGATAAGTATAATAGCTGTCGGAGATTTTTATCAATTATGTCCCGTAGCAGATTCATGGATCTTCTCTGATTTGTCTGTCGGTCTAGCAAGCAACTTATGGAAAAAACATTTCCAAAGGTTTTAACTCACCGAAATTATGAGACAAAAAGTTGACTTGCCCTTTGCTGAGATGTTAAACAGGTTAAGATTCAATCAACTCCAACCAACAGATAAGGAAATTATCGCACCTCATACGATTTCTACAACGTCTTTAGACTACCCAAGTAAAGCTCTCTATTTATTTACGGAGAACAAGAAAGTTGATAACTTCAACAGCACATTGATTCAAGATCTGAAAACTACAAAAGTAGACGTCTTTGCCGATACAGATATTATTTCCCCCGTGAACATAAACAAAGAGACTAAGATTCACTTGGTAGAAGAAATTAATAAGAGACAAACTCAACCAAACTGGAAACCTGCCTAGTGTGCTGAAACTTGCGGTTGACATGACATATGATGGCACAGTCAATGTTGACGTGGATGATGGATTGACAAATGGTGCATCAGGAATTCTGAAACACATTGAGTACAAAGGAACATCATTGTATGGGTTCTTTTTACCGATAAAACATTGGTAGCGAAAGAAGAAAACAGTACAAACATCTCTATTCTACAAATCAGCAATGGACACCAGTATTTGAAACAAAACGGACATTTCTTCATAACAAAAAAACTTATCAAAGAATCCAATTTCCACTTGCCCCAGCTGCAGCTAATACTGTTCACAAAGCGCAAGGCGCCACAGTTGATGAACTTGTTGTAGATCTAAGCTCCAGTTATAAACCCCCACATGTTCATTATGTTGCACTGTCACGAGTTCGCACATTAGCAAACTTGCACATTCTTGACTTCAATGAGAAAGCATTGAAAGTGGATGAAAAGGTACATCAAGAAATGGAAAGGCTTTACAAGAATCCACTTCAGTTGTGTTATACACCTCTGTACAGTATTGACAACTCCCAGGTAAAACTACTGTTCAACAATGATAGATCCCTGCATTTACATATAGACGATATCAAGAGTGACCCAAATATACAGAATGCAGACTTAATTGGAATTTGTGAGACACGTCTTGTAAATACCGACAGAGCTGATCAGTATGAGCTGCCAGGGTTTCAAACGTATAGATTAGATGAAGCTCGGCCATCCAACATGACCAGACCATATCATGGACTAGTCGCATACATAAAGGATGATATAACCGTGAAGAAGATCAATTCTCACATCTATGATAACGTTGAATTTATCTTCATAAATGCACAAATCAAAAGAAATGATGTTCAAGTTATATTCATCTACAAAACACCAAAACTGTCAGATATACAACTACATGTTGTACGCAACAATATCCAGCCATTCATAAATACACACAAACCGACCTTCTTTCTTGGAGATTTTAATATGAACTTGCTGGAGAAAGATAATACATTTGTACAATTCATGGAACAGGAATTATCACTTACCCAGTTAATCACTGAACCTACAACTGTAAATGGGACATTACTCGACGTCTACACCAATGAAAAGAGCGTGCAGCCTGGCGTAATACCAACTTATTGGTCTAACCATGGACTTGTATTCTGTGCATTTACATCCGTTCATTGAAGTCATCTCTTTATCAGCCAACATTTCTCAACAAATCGGACAACAATCACAAATGAAAAACGAACGAATTTCTACAGGAAAGCAAGAACGAATTAGAGCATATTAGAAATTTACTATATGAATTCTAATACATCGATAATTCTAAGCATCTACTCCCTTAATCCATAATCAGACGTCCAATAAAGGGTCCCCATTCATAGCCAATTATCAAGTTAGTGCGATTTGTCACTTTTGCGCACCACATTACAAATATTTAAAATGCGGACAATTTACACTGACTCGAGGCTCCTGGCACATACTTCAAGCCAGTCCTTGAGTTACGCTCTACCAATGTCCATGGGTGGCCTGTATGGGCATCTCCAAGATGCCTTGACATTGGCATCACCAAGATGCATTGAAATGGGTATCTTGAAGAAGATATAGAGATCACCAGGATGCTCTGACAAGGTGTCGATTCCTGTACTTAATCTTTGGAGTGTCTTCTGACAAGTGAGTACAAACCTTCCTTTTATTCTATTAAATCACCAATGTCAGGTAGGTGCCATACATTTCATTACAAATTTTTCTTTCGTCTTCAGTAAGGGCAAGTTATAGCCAGAAAAAAATTAAAAGATAATTATTCCCTTCTCAATCACTGACCGGTCATACATGAATCGGTTGCAGAAAGTGGGACAAGTTCCATATAGTCCTGATATTCTAAACCAAGACATAACAGCCGTCTATCCCTTGAAGAGAGTTTTCACAAATTCCTGGGATTTAACAGATTTTTAAAAAAAATTGGTACACAGGGCAAGTTATAGCCAGAAAAAAAATTAAAAGATAATTATTCCCTTCTCAATCACTGACCTGTCATACATGAATCGGTTGCAAAAAGTGGGACAAGTT
>JAVTVY010040768.1:0-18274 GCA_036873755.1 Hanleya hanleyi | reverse complement strand
AGAAGGTGTTCTTCTTTCACACGTACATCGAGACCAAAGTTTCCGTTGTGAAAAGATTCAACAGGAAGTTCAAAGGCCGCATGTACAAATATTTCTTTCATAAGCATACAAGGCGGTACGTCGATCTCCACCAGAACCTTGTGGCCGGTTACAAACGAAACTATCATGAAAGTATTCAGTGAGCACTCGCCACAGTTACCAAGACCAACGAATGCTCCGTGTCTTGTTACCCATGCAACCACGTTCAAGATCTGGGACCCTGTACAGATTAGTAAATCAGGGGCAAGTAGTAGAAGAGTTACCTCACAACTAGAGTGATGAGCGCTTTGTGATTAAAGATTTTCAAGGGCAGCGATTGCAAGGGACGTTTTACCAGAAGGAATTACAGTCCGTGATGAATACTGTACAAGATTACTAGAGTTTGCAGCGCCGCCGAGGCAAGGCGGTGCATCTCGTGAAATGGCAAGACTGACCCAGTTCGTTCATTTTCTGGGTCCCAGCCAACAAGGTCAAACGGCTATAAAGTAAGGAACCTCATCCGACAGCGTTCATTCCGCGCTCGAATATGAACACAGTACTATGAACAAAAGCGTAAAATAGAGAGCCAATGAAATCAGCCCACAGACCAAGTACATGTTTTGGTCTAGGTTAAGAGCGGGCATTCCAGCAGAATTTTTTTGACGAGGAGTTACAAGTTACAAGAGCAACAGGTGGAGTGAAAACACTATAGAGGTTCGAGGTGCGGGAAGACATGACCGAATCCCCACATGTCACCACGAAGACGGCGAGTGGAGACTCGTGCAACACCTATAGATTAAGTTTATTACTATAAGTTCCATGGTTTCATGTATTTTTTCGTGCCAATACGGTTCTGGGAAAAACTGGGGGTTCCCCACTGGCCATTTAACATGGGCATAGTGCTGGCGATATTGTGGGGGACCCTGTACATTTCATGTGTGCTTCGGGAGGGCGGATAAAGGCTATCTATTGGCCCGGAGGGGGTCGAGCCTTCCCGGAAGGGGTACCTTTGACCTATTGACCTGAATGTGACCTTTGACGTTTTGACCCGAAATTCACCCGCGCACTTCCGGTGATGCCGCGCAGGCGTGCGGCCGGTTAACGCGCGCGCTGCGGCTGGGCCGGGAAGGGTTGATAGGAGTGTTCCGCTTTTTATATTTTTTTCTGGAGAAACTTTTACATGCACCCACCCTACCTCTCTCAGCAGGCCCCGATAAGCCCGGGGGACCGATATTCGCCCTTCGGGATAGGATTCATAGGGGTTTTCCCCTACTTTAGGGGTAAAGTCCGTGTTCCGCTTTTTATGGTTTCGGGATAAATCCTAAATTAATATACACCCACTCCTCCACCCTTCCTCTCTCAGCAGGCCCCGATAAGCCCGGGGACCGATATTAGCCCTTTGGGATAGGGTTGATAGGAGTATATTCTACTGTAAAGTCCGTGTTCCGCTTTTTATATCTGGAGAAATTTTACATGCACCCACCCTGACTCCAGAGGGCAGCACCATCGATGCCAAAGGGGACTCCCCTTTTTGTTTGTTTTATTTTTTGCGGAGATATACTGGACAATAAACGCTCGACCCTCGGGTCGCACGGATGCTAGATTCGTCCTGATAACATCGCCCAACACCTATAGATTATGTTATATGTAAGTCTTCCTTCCCATGGTTTCATGGAAAAACCCTGACCTTGAACTAGTGTGATCACGTGACCTCTCCGTGATGGAAAAACCCCAGAACCAAGTCAGTACATGCATTCCATACAGTCAGACATACCCAGGTCACGCCTGATTCACGCAGACCGGAAGTGACATCATATACCTGCGCACTCCCCATGACGGAAAACCCCTAGAACCAAGTCAGTACATGCATTCCATACCGTCAGACGAGGTCAAAATACTCGCTTCTGATTGGCTGTCAAAGGTCACGATATGCAATTTTTTTAGGTCAAAGGTCAATAAGCTATTTAATACTCTCTATACTCGCAGACCGGAAGTGACGTCATACCACACACCTGCGCACTCCCCGTGTTGGAAAAACCCCAGAACCAAGTCAGTACATGCATTCCATACAGTCAGACGAGGTCAAAATACTCGCTTCTGATTGGCTGTCAAAGGTCACGATATGCAATTTTTTAGGTCAAAGGTCAATAAGCTATTTAATACTCTTTCTATAATCGCAGACCGGAAGTGACGTCATACCACACACCTGCGCACTCTCCTTGATGGAAAAACCCCAGAACCCAGTCAGTACATGCATTCCATACAGTCAGACGAGGTCAAAATACTCGCTTCTGATTGGCTGTCAAAGGTCACAATTGGAACTCTTCTGTGTTCGGAGGTAGTTTTTCTCCTCAATATGCAAATTTTTGAGGTCAAAGGTCAATGAGAGTCAATATCCACAACAGGTCAGTACATGCATTCCTATCATTCAATATGACCTTGAACTATCACGTGACCTCCCCGTGATGGAAGAAAACCCAGAACCAAGTCAGTACATGCATTTCATACAGTCAGACATACCCAGGTCACGCTCGATTCACGCAGACCGTAAGTGACGTCATATACCTGCGCACTCCCCATGACGGAAAATCCCTAGAACCAAGTCAATACATGCATTCCATACCGTCAGACGAGGTCAAAATACTCGCTTCTGATTGGCTGTGAAAGGTCACGATATTCAATTTTTTTAGGTCAAAGGTCAATAAGCTATTTAATACTCTTTCTATACTCGCAGACCGGAAGTGACGTCATACCACACACCTGCGCACTCTCCTTGATGGAAAACCCCCAGAACCCAGTCAGTACATGCATTCCATACAGTCAGACGAGGTCAAAATACTCGCTTCTGATTGGCTGTCAAAGGTCACAATTGGAACTCTTCTGTGTTCGGAGGTAGTTTTTCTCCTCAATATGCAAATTTTTTAGGTCAAAGGTCAATGAGAGTCAATATCCACAACAGGTCAGTACATGCATTCCTATCATTCAATATGACCTTGAACTATCACGTGACCTCCCGGTGACGGAAAAACCCCAGAACCAAGTCAGTACATCCCATACAGTCATACCCAGGTCAAGCCCGATTCACGCAGACCGGAAGTGACGTCATTCCACACACCTGCGCGCTCCCCGTGATGGAAAACACCCAGACACAAGTCAGTACACGCATTCCATACAGTCAGACATACCCTCAGCCCTCTATATACTTGGGACTACTTTCTGTCCGCGGAGGCAGATCGCATCACCGCCAAACCGCATCACCGCGGAGGAATCCCCTAACATGTCTAAACATGATCCAAGGTCAGATGATGGACGGGATGACAGGATACAGGTCAGTACATGCTCAAGTGCACTCATTGACCTTTGACCTCCATGTCACGATATGCAAATTTTTGAGGTCAACGGTCAATGTGACTTGTGCGGTGTTTTCTATACTACTTAGGGGTCAACATATATTCTTAACGATTGTCTTATTTAGGCCGGAAGGCACTATAGCTACTGTTATCTCAATAAATCGCGGTGGTATATCTGGAGAAATAGGAAGATATAACTATCGGAACCGTATCACGGCAAGTTTAATCAAATTGCTGGACCCCTCTCATTGAGCATTTTACAGTAACTCCGTGGGAATTACCTTTTTTGAGTCAAAGATGAGAGATTTGTCTCAGTCACGCTTTGATTGTGACTGTTCATATGAGCCCCATGATGATCTTGAAGTACATAGGTTCATACGGCCCCTAGCCCCGGGTTAAGCGGAATTAGACACAAGTTACGAAACGTAACGCCACAGATCTTACACGCTACGTTCGTATTCTGCTATCAGCATGCGATATGTATCGCCAAATTTGAGAAACTTTGAGTGGAGGCGCTTGATGGAATAGCCCTGTTTTATAAGTTTCTGCAACAAAGTTTTGTGACGTTGATTAAAATCGTCACATTTAACACAGGATCTAGCAAATGCTACTAGGCGAGATATGTATACGCCATATGCAGGTCCCACTGGAATATTACTGTCCAGAAAGGGAGAGTTTACGATGTCAAAATTGTAATCATCTCTTTTGTCATAAAAACTGCATTAACCCGTTGACCGATGGAAAATGGCCATTTTATAGTCTCATTTCGCATTTTACAAGTCAGGCGGGGGTAATTTGTAATCTGCGAAACGAAACGGTTTGCGAAACGAAATAAAAAGTTGTAATCTGCGAAACGAGAATTTCCGACCCTCTTTAAATCGAACTATGATGTAATTTCTAATCAAACTCTGGACGCATATCGTCCAGCCGTATACCCGGCAACGAGGAAAACTGCACTAACCCGTTGATCGGTGAAAAATGGTCATTTTACAGCCGCGTTTCGCATTTTACAAATCAGGTGGGGGTTTCTTTTCGCAGATTAAAACTTTTCGTTTCGTTTCGCCCGTTTCGTTTCGCAGAATACAGTAAGCCATTTTAGAAGAATATTTATCATAAATTTTCATTATATATACGTAGGTATGTACCAGCATCTACCAGCCAATATTTCTGACATGGGGTGTCGTTGTGCACACTCCAGGTCACGATAATAGGTCTCAGCCCCTCATAGAGCTTGTCGTAATAGGCGATTAACTGGGGCACCCGTGGGATTCCCGGGTGTGAAAAGGAACAGATAGGCTACCCCTCCCGCGGGGTCGATACTTCATGTAGGACCTATTGTCTGGGTCTTTGTGTCGTTGAAAAGGCATATGTCTAGACACATAATTTTGTTGTCCCCAGAATTGTTGTCCCTAGACTTAAGCTTGGCTATTGTATGCATTGTCTGGTGATTCTTAAACTTGAAGTATGAACCTCCCGCGGGGTTCTGGGTGTTAAAAGGAATAGGACCCTACCCGTGTGGTTTCCAGGTGTGAAAAGGAATAAGAACCAAACGTCGTGATATGACTGAAATAGTGTCGAAAGCTACGTTGAATCATATTCACTCATTCACGCCAATATTGCACAGGCCAGGCAACTGTGGAATAAGGACAATACATCCTCCTCGCAGTGGCCGAAACGTGGTGTACTCTTTCCGTCTTTCGCAATTCGTGACATCTCGTTACAATTTCAGGAAACCGAATTAAGGCAGAATTAACTTATTGACCGTTAATAAAGATGAAGTTGAAGTATAAGTCGTTCTTCAAAGCAATAGTATTGGTAAACGCAACGTAGTATGTCGTTGTTGTGGCCGAGACACTTTGGTGCTTAGTGAGTGTGACCCCGTGAGAGAATGAAATGCGCGCGGGAAAGACTACGGTAGAAAATGTAAGACGTGTTTTTTCCGTTTTTTTCTTTCTCATGGTACTACCTCAAATAAGAACGGTTCCATCATTTCTGTAAACTCCCCAAAAGCTTAATGAGACTTTATGATAACATTCAATGAGTATGTTATTAAAATTATGCAAGTAAAACTAAGCATGGAATGGTTCTTACGTTTTCGATCTGTCAAAATTGCAACAACAACACCGGCAAAGCAACAACAACATTCCCTGAGGCGACTTTCAGACTGAAGCAACAACATTTCAATTTTGGACTTGGACAGTTGGACTGTCATTTCTGATTCTAAATTGTTGTTCTAAAGGGTTCTCTTTGGCTGCCTGAGAGGGTGCAGTTTTCAACACCATTTGCAAAATCGCAAATTCGAGGTTTCTCACAAGAACACAGTAAACTGAATGTCAAGAATTGTCCGGCATGCATGTTTACTGACTAAAATTAAAGTGAGCCAAAGCATTAAAGAATTAAGAAACCTGCATATGCATGTTACGTCATGGCAAATAAGAAGATGCTGAGAGACTACAAAATGACCTGGAAACGTTAGTGGGTTGGTCGAACGAGTGGCTAATGTTATTTAACATAGGTGAATGCAAAGTAATGCATGTGCACTAGAAAAACTGCGATCCACCATGGAACCAAAAAAATGATGGAAGCTAGCCATCACTAAGGCCCTTCCCATCACCGCCCGCCCCGATTTTTCTGCCCGCCCCGATTTATTTTTTATATTTTTATCACCTGGCTGCCTTGTTGGTGTTTCTTTTGGTATGAAAATGAGGCTGAACTGACTGTTGTGGCGCGCTACGAATGCTTGTCTGCTTGTTGTGGCAAAGGAGCTGGGGTGATGCCAACATTTTATACGCGACAGTCTTAACCTGTGTGATTACCGGGGCCTTGCCAGCAATTTGATGTTACTTCCGTGCGCCATTGGATGTCATGGTTATTAGATACTGTCCTGAATCGAGACTTCTTACTTGACTGTTTTGTGTGTGGAGATACTGAAGATGTTCATCTAGTCGTCCTTTCCAAAACTGTGATAATAATTCTGTTACTTTCTAATCTGTAATTGGATCTCGTTGAAGGTCTTTCAATGACAAGTATCTTTGCTGTAATCAAGGCGACATGTCCGTTATATTGTCGTGCTGTTTGCAATTTTATGGTTGTAATCTCATTTTCGTTCTGTTTGTGTATAAGTCGTATATAAATGTATAGTAGTAATACAGGAACACAACATCTGCAGCATTGTCACGATATAAATGTATAGTTGATATTTATTTCCCCTTGAAGAATTAACGTTGTTCTATTCCTCAGTGATATAGTTTCATGCCTAGTGGACTTTGTGGTATGACTGCCCAAACTCATATTCATGATCGTCAATTCATGATCGTCATGTTCTCCATTTCGCGAGAATAGCTCAGCTTATTGTTTCCTGCTGGAATAAAACCCCCACAGTTTTGTCTTTCAAATCACAATGATTCAGATTTTATCAATAGCCTACCAGCTTTCGAGTTCTGTCTACCTGCATAGGAATGGAGATTTTGCGATTATACGAAATCATAATGAGATGACCTCACAAATAGCAGTATGCAGGAGGTGAGAATGGAAATACAAACGCCATGGGATTTCTGCCGATTTATCCAATGTATTTATTCCATCTCTAGCAAGACCGTGTACAAAATGAAACTTTAAAATGAATTGTATATATACCATTTTAGGACCAAATTAGACTATCACTATCTTAATATCAGTGGATTCTTGAATGAACTGAACCATTCCTATGCCCTTCCGAAAATAAAAAATAAAAAAGGACCTCCCGTATGACTTTTTGAAAAGTCAGTGATGGGAAACAAGGCATTTTTTTTATGGGGCCTAAGCCATATAGCTTTTTCGAGACCGTATTGATCCACATATTGGGGCGGCTCATTCTGATGTCGTTTGTCCACGGTTTTGTCAAATATGGTTCACCAACTTTTGTTAGCAGCTCAATAATGGCTAACTTTCAGGTTACTTTGCTCCCTTGAGGCCATCCTTAAAAATATGTTTGTTGGCTGTAACCCGACCCTACCTCAGGAAGTTGGGTCGGTCGGTAGGTAATTTTTTTTTTTTTTTTTTAGATCAGGTTTTCCTTTTGGGGAGGCTGGAAGAGGTTAGTGTGATTTAGTTCAGATACTAAGCAGGTCATTTGAAATATTCTTTTTGTCTGGCAGCAAAATTATTTCAGTATAGAAAACTAGTTATCTTCAAGGTATAAAGCAAGATATTCTTAAATTCAGGCTTGTGTACCTGTTTTATTTCTTAGAAGACATCGACATCCTTGAACACATTCTTGACAATGACTTGTGACTAGCTGGTCAAAAAAAAAAAAAAAAATACCACTACCAGACAAACTTTTGCCAAAATTGTGACAGGAAAGAAAAAAATCCTCTCAGTGTTATACAGAAGGTTGTTCATTATACCATTTGGAGTTGAGAAAATTACCTCAAATTAATCATTAACATCATTACTGCCCTTCCTCGTCGCAAATTTATGGTGTGCTTTTATTGAATACTTAGGTACTTCCTTTATTCAGATTAGAAATACATCGTAATTTAATTTACTGACAACAATGAGGCAAACACTAAGTTTCTAACCTGTGTCTTTTCGTGGAATTTAGTCCGAGGTGGAATTCTGACAAGCGTATTTGATGCCGACATCGGAACGTCAAAATTAAGCTGACGGCACCATCTAATTTGTCAAGACCGCTGAAGCCACCGACACTATATCCATGGCTTCATCGACATAGAGGGTTATAAAGTTTCCGTTAAACAACAAAGCAGTATAGATTTTCTGCGTTTAGGCACACTGAAGTCTTCTCGGATAAAAGTAGAAATCCAAACATCGTTGTTGTTGTAACATCGTCAGTCTCAGAATCTGTCGGTGTACGGACCCACGTGGTGCATGGTGACAGTCCTAAACATGTCTACGTTCCAAGTCGATTCGCGACAGAGCTCTTTATGGCAGGTTTTAATAACCAACCGTTTTGAAAAAAAATTTCCCATCCTGTGTTGCTGTTGCCTGTCGATGTGTTTATTGTCCTCTCGTCCAAACTCAAACACAAAACAGAAGGGGGAACTTCCCGCCATATACACGTGGTCGACGAAAACTGCATTCCCCTACGGACTGGGCCATGGAGGACATGCCTTCAAAACGTGCGACATAAGCTCACATCGCGACTACTGGAGAGTGAAATCCTGCTTGCTTTTGCTAGGCGAACGTTTTACATACGTTTACATAGGGGAGATAATTCTGACATTGCAAAATAAAATAAAAAGATGACCGGTCGGAAAATCGGCGAAAAAAGTTTCCAGTCGGCGGATTTTTGGACAGTCGGTCGGGTTACGCGCAACAAACTTATTTTTAAGGATGGCCTGATCCATACAAATGAGCCAACATGACAAGGAGCATTTTTAATTCACAAGTGATGTCCCATGGATCACAGGGATGGCGATGCATACATGACAACACATATAAGGGAATTACTCTCCCCTGGTTGGAATTGGATCACCAGTGGCTGACTTTGAATATACATGGAAAAATGTTGCAAAGAGTAACATTGTATCTTTATTTCTGGATCATCGATACAAAAATCTTTATTAGTGGATCATCGATCCAATAATGATGATTCAATGATCCAACTATGAGAGAACACTGCATGCTGACCCACAGGGGTCAGTGACTGAGTGTCCCAGATTTATCTCACCACTGGATCAAAAGATCAGTGAAGTTTGACGATAGAATCAAGTGTTCTGTGTGCCTTTATGTTGATGCACACACCCGTTTCTCATGAAGGTGTCCATTGTCTAATGCTCTTGAGAAGTTGATCAGAATATAAATTATCAGTGATTATCATTTCAGTTGAAAAAACACTTCAGAAAATATATTTCTAAGATACTGCTTTTAAGGGTATTTTGAATGTTTATTATATTTAGATAGAAAGTCAAAATTCCTCCAGTGATGCTAATCAATCATAATGTGGATCAATGATCCATGGGCCTAGTTTGCTGGTGAGGCACCATATATGTTATCCAGATACCTGTCCATTCAGGATTAGATGCAGGATTTTCGCCAAAGTCCTTGTTTGAAAATAGCTTTGTCGTTATTTGAAAAAACTAATTTTGCAAAATGGCTAATATCACTTAAATGGTGTTGAACATGCCAAAACATTGTCAGTTTGTGTCCTTTGGGTGTTTTACACAAACTACTGTGCCGTTTGCCCCTGATATTCACTTTAATCTGAGTTTTCTAAAATAAAGTCATTTGATTTTGTGGAAAAATGGTCATTTGATTTTATAGTTGTGTCCTTTTTCAGGACGCTGTGAGACCCTGTATCTAACTCTGCCATTGGACAGGCGATTTCCACTTTGGACAAAGTTTAACATGGGAGAGACTCAGATAGGAGAAAATGGGGAGAAGATTCCAAAAGATAGGAGAAAACGGGAAGAAGACTCCAAATCTAGCAAAATGTGATATTTGGACAGGCAGATTTTATATCCTGGCTAAGATCCTGTGAATCACCCACCCTGGGGAGTGGATGAAATGGCAGCAAAGTGGCAATCGAACAAAATGGCAATCAGATAAAATTGCAAATGAACAAAATGACAAATGACCGAAATGGCAACTGGACAATGATGAATATACAGTAAATTATATTTGATTTGTTTGAAAGGAAAGAATAAAATCAGTATAATAAAAAAGCCTATCTCTGTTGTCGGCATTTTTCGTATGTGTTATAAAGTGCCTGTGAAGTAGGGATTAATTTTATTCAGTCTGATGATGTTTTGGAAGTTGTCGGAAAACAACTTTGGTTTCTTGTATTCTACCCTTTGGAACCTGTCGCGGCATGTATTTCAGTTTCAGTATTCATCATTCTGGGCGATCATTGCTGGAAAGTTGCCCCGTGGGGCTTCCGGGGACTGACCTGGGATGTCGTTGTGCACACCACAGGTCATGGTAAGAATAGGCCTCAGCTCCTCAGAGAGCTTGTCGTAAGAGGCGACTAACTGAGGCAACTGTGGGCTTCCCTGGTGTGAAAAGGAATAGAACCCCACCTATGTGGTTCCCGGGTGTGAAAAGAAATAGGATACAACATCGTAATATGACTGAAATATAGTTGAAAGCGATGTTCATTTTCACTCACTCACTTGCTGGAAAGTTTTTTCTGGTTTAGGCTCGTAGAACAGACTGGTTCGTTATCGTTGTTTTTAATCTGCACAAGCATGGCAAGAAAACTAATCTACATGCAAAATAAATATCCTGAATTAAGCAAGCTGATCGATGTTTTGTTAACCTAATTTGCAAAATACTGTGTATTAATTGAGGTCACTGCCCAACGGACATCATCGTCATGTAGACCAGGATTGATTCTCCATGTTTGTTGGCACATAGAACTCAAATGAAATGTGTTGCAGAAAAATAAGTAAAATGTTTGGGATGGCGAGAAAATATGGAGCGAACTGTGATGTTAATTGGACTACTTTATTTAATGATTAATGAGCCTTTAATGCATGATAATGATTCATCTCTCACAAAAAAAAAAACAAAAAAAAAAACGTTGAAACCCAAAATGATTCTGTTGATATATCCAGGCCTCGTATATTTGTAATTGATAATATTCAAACTGATACGACTCGTGAATTTACATATATAACACATTGGATGTGCGGGAAACATTGTAGCTCGGGCATGGGTACATGAGCAAGTCATGAGATCGCGGAAGCTTTTCGTTAGCACCTGTCACATCCGAACAATAAGCGAAATGTTAAACAAGTCCAGGGGCCATTGTTCTCTTATCTGCCTGGCGCCATGCCCATTCCATCACTATCTACCTGGGTGTATTTAGAGGGCCTGTTATATTTACCTACAGATCTGTCCTCCTGTAACAGGTGCTGTTTAACAAATAACAATGCATCCTGGACAATGGTAGAATGACATACATGAATATATCAGCATATTGCCATAGGATACTGTAACTGTATCTACAGTTATTTTCATGCATTGGAATTTCTGTGTTCGTATAAATTACAAAGTGTCCAACGGTGGCTCAGAGTTATCTGTATTCTGTTGGACTTTCGTCATATTTATTCACCAGTTCTCCAAAATGCCAACTTCATTTTTGACCAAGGTTTTAACATTGCATTAACAACCCTCACAATTAGCCACGTCGATGAGCACGTGCTGAGGTATAAAATGCTATATGGCATAATTAATTCACCTCAGCAATGTATAACCTTTTCACTGCTCACGACGTGCAGTGCACGTCACTGCTTTCTCTCCTCATTCTGTTTATGACTTGCAGCGTATGTCCATGTTTGTAGTCGTTTTATGATGGCGTCGTTAAGTTGGCGGGTGTATTTCTACGCATTGAGAGACACGTTGATCAAACGAGAGGGGAATTCCGTTGTTACTGGGGGATCCCCCAATGTCACTTCCTCTTAGTTCGACATCAAAGCATGCATGCGCGCCGGAAACATACAGTATTCTTATAAAGGCTGCGACATGGCAAGTGAACCCAGGTTAAATAGTGAAAGGGTTATCATGGCATTAAATGGAAGCTATTTTGATGCCACATGATTTTTGTTGTGGCAAGTTTTCCGAATTGTGAGGGCTGCATTAAAAAATTTAATAGCCTTAGTTGACATTGTCAGTCACATTGATTGGGGCCTGAAAACAGGTTACCATATTTTCGTAATTGGTAACCTACTGGGAACAGGAAAAACAGGTTTACACATAATGTTACCAATTGCTTCCTCCTTCAATGTTGATAGAACTTGGCTTTTATGGGATGCAAAAAAGGGAAATCACTCTCCACCGTTGTCTTATTCCAGGCCTTTACCTCCACACTTTATCTCCTGAACTAGACTTTACCCCAGCCCATGACCCCATTTATTCTGGAAGCTTTCATCATCAGCTGATGTACTTGCATCCCAGCAGATCACTGCTTGCAACCTTGCTGATTGTTTGCTACTCCAGTGGGACACTGAATCTCATTCACTCTCATATTCTCAGTCTATCGTCCCACCTCAAACCCCATAATCCTGAAACCTTGGATAAACCCACTTTTAAATTCTGATGTACTTGTATATCTTTTCAAGGGCTGGTCCCAATTCCAGAACCACAAGTCCAATATATATCTCTCTAAATATGTTTCATCCTTGAATCTTTACAGAAACTCAATGATTGGCTAATTATTTTCTCCACACTGGCCAATGAAAATCCAGGTTTTGTTTTTGAAATTTTGAATTGACCAATCAAATGCATTAAAACAGAAAGATATTTGTATCACATGATGCATTTAACTTCAACTTCTATAAAACTCAATGACTCCTCCCCCAACACCCAGCAGCCCGAGCTCTTTTTATTTCCTTTCCAAGTTGACGTGCCCCCAGGGCTTCAGATTACACCCTAGATACAACGTTAAACATCGTGCCCAAATTAGAGAGCAAAAAAAATAAAATAATAATAAAACTAAAAAAACGAATCTTTTTTTTTGTTTTAATATATATATATTTTTGCAGTGAGAATCAATGTTCAGTTATGTTCATGAAGATCCCTCATTAATTAAGCCTCCTAATGGACTCAAAGGCTAGCTTTGTCGCCAGAATTCGGGATTTTTTTTCACTAATTTGGGCACATGTCCCTGCCTAAATAAAAGTTTGCCTGCCAAATGGGGGGGGTGTGCTCAAATTAGCGTTATCTAAAGCCCTGGCCCCCATCTCCAACCTTCATAGCTATCAGTCTCTCGTTTTTGAGGAGAGTGATCACTCCCCCCCAGGAGAGTGATTGATCACCCCTAGAAAATAAAATTGATATTGTATTGGAGATCACTAAAGAGTGAACAAGAGTGGATCACTCTGACAATAGAACATCCAGGAGAGTGATCAACCGCTCTTGCAAATTTTGCAAACAGGATAAACTGCATGGTTCATTCAGCATTTATTGTAACTTTCATTTTCAGATGTCTTGCTGTGGACTCGATGCCATCAGTGTTTCTGACTCTGTGAAGTTTCATTGAACTTCCCTTAAACTGATTCTGTCAGCGTCGTCAGCATTAATAATATTCGGTATTAATACCATGTGCATAATTATTTAAGCAGATACATATTACTATTGGCAGTTGGGTTAGGTGCATATTTGTTGTAGGGTATACTCTGGAAGTCTTTGACACTGTAATGACACTGTATACTATACAGTTAACATATGTTACACCTATAGACCAGCTGTAGCTCTGTCCATTGAACAGTCTTACTGCATTACAACATCATCAGTAAATAGTTTAGCTGATCTCCACAGGCATTCACAGATCGTACCTTGTTTTGTACTCGCAGAAGCCTTTTCAGCTCATTTGGATGTTCACCTACATTGTTGTTACCTGAGATCCAGGTTACTCCGTGTACATGCTCAAAGGGGTGCCTGAACCCTATTCTTAGTGTTTAGATTACCCTAGGGTACCTGCATCTGTACCTAGGGCATCATCCTAGGGCAGCTCTCCTTGACCTAGCTAGGCTACGAGCAACTTCCTAGGTTCATATCCCATCATCAGTACCGGTATCTCCAGTGTTTCGTCTTCCTTTGCCTGTGTTGTTGCTTGATTGTATTTCGAACCGTTTTTCGACAACCCGTCAACATGGGATTCAGGAAAGGCAAATCTGGAGGTATGTATTTCTTGTGTAAATTTACCAACATATAATGGGTAGCGTCAGGTCCGACATTCAATATTCAGCCATCATCCATAAAAAGAATTTCCACATCGAGAATTGAAGGTCCTATTTAGTATGACAGTTAGCGCCAATTCCGAATGTGTATGAAATAAAAGTAATAAAAACACAAGATGGTTTCTTGCAAGAGAGAAGTAGTCAACAGTTTTCAATGATGTCAGCAGACCAGATAATGTTCTTTTTATGAAATCCTGATCATTGACCATTATTCTTTATCCAAATGAATTTTGCAGAGTATGTATCTCAGTCCTGCTTTGATTGTGACTGGTCATTGGCACGAGTTCCTGTTGCTTCAATGCATTTTGCTGAGAAGCAACAGGAACTTGATAATGTGATGTCTAGCACTGTAATATCTCTTGTCTTTATTGCACCATGTAAGCGTCGACTCCTGTCTGTGTCTTGTGCGCTGTCCTCAGTGTTTTATAGGGTGGATGGAGGGTGTCTGGTTCCATGCTGCTTCAAAGATTTCTTCTTTGAAGTAGCAGGAACACAACTGGGCTGGGTGGTGCTTAGTTGGTTCGTCGCGATATGACTGAAATAATGTTGAAAGCGATGTTAAATTCTATTCACTCACTCACTCACTCACTCACTCACTCACTCGATTGTGACTGTTCATTTGAAAACCATGGAGATGTAAAACACATGATATTCAAATGGACTCGAGCCCCGGGTTAAGCGAAATTAGACACAAGTTATGAAACGTAGGACTGGAGATGTTGCATGCTACAATCGTATTTTACAATCCATGTACAATATTTATTACAGCATATGAGAAACGTTGAATGGAGTGTTTGGTGGTATACATGCAGACCAATTTTCCACAATAATATTCTGTGGCATTGATGGAAAATCGTCAGTCTACACTTGATCTTTCATATGCTATCAGGCGAGAGGTATGCCGTATGCATGTCCTTTTGTCTGTGGCCGAGTGGTCTAAGGCGCTTCGCTGGTGACCGCTAGTCTCACACCGCTGAACCGGCACGGGTTCGAGCCCAGCTGGTCCATGTGTGAAAGTTTGTCAGTTACTTGCCGAAGGGCGGTGGTTCTCTCTGGGTTCTCCGGCTTCCTCCACCAACCAAACTGACTGTCACCATATGAGTGAAACAAACTTGAGTGTGACATTAAGCCAAATTCCCCTTCTGTCTGTCTGTCCATCTGTTAACTTTTGCTTGTCTGTGCGATATCCCATGTTCCATGACATGAATGGGTACCAAACTTTTGGTGGGTGATCGGGTGCTGTACTGGCTGGGCTGATCAGTGTCCAGGATAATAGGAACTGAGGGTGCTCTCGTGTCCTGGCACATGTGGGCACCATTGGATATGACTGAAAAATTGTTGAAAATGGTGTTAGATCCTACTCGCTCAGCCAAACGTTTGGGTATACTCAAAGGGCTTGGATCGAAGGGGAATCCCTTTCTTTTTGAGGTCAAAAGTTCGAAGGTCAAGGTCACTGTTGTTGAAAATACAGTAAATCAGTGGAAATTGTGGTGTTTATATACTAAAACTACAGTTCAGACTTGATGTGAGATTTTGATTCCAGCATGTGTGTCCAGGAATATTGTTTTCTAAAGTTTTTTCAATCGGTCCAGAGATAAACTTGTTTGGCATTCTGTAGAACTAATCCAAATTATGGGATTTGAAGATAATAATTTGTTTGGCTTCCAGAATTTGGACTTCCTGCGATAATACTGCAGGATTAATCGTGATAAAGTCTTCGTAGATTGTGAGAATCTAACGTTCTAGGATTAATCCTGAGTCTTTTATGAATAAAATAATCCCTATTACCGGTATTGGAAAATAACTGAATTAGATTTTTGCTGAGTATGCAGGGATTCGTATAATGATTCGCCATTATTGTTATTGTTGATGGCGGTCATTCAAATTGCATGATCTGTAAAATCAGTCGATGAGTATCGGTACTGGTAATGAAGTGCACTTAGCTCGGACTCGCATTTGGCGAGTTAGATGATAATCATGGCTAATGGTGTTGACTTCATTGACTGTTAGTGGAAGTATAAAGCTAATAGTATAAAGCCGCTAAAGTGTTTGAAAATTATCCTCCATTACAAGAGAGATAAGCTTTCAAATTCTCTTCCTGGGCCCCAAGGGGCTCCCTTGGGGACTGACCTGGGGTGTTGCTGTCCAGGTCATGGTAAGAATACTGGCCTCGGCCCCCGCTCAGAGAGCTTGTTGTAAGAGGTGACTATAACTGGGGCACCCGTGGGGTTCCTGGGTGTTAAAAGGAATTGGTCCCTACCCGTGGGGTTTCCGGGTGTGAAAAGGAATAGGACCCAAAGGTCGTGATATGACTGGAATAGTGTTAAAAGCGACGTTAAATCATATTCGTGCACTCATTCATTCATTCTCTTCCTGGTAGAAAACAATTGGAGAAAGCATACAGCAAATGAAAGATCTATCCCTCCAGTATCCAAACAATATAAACAATTTTGTTTTGCAATTTTATTTCCAGCTGGTAATTTATCATCCAACCATGGCATAATTCAAGCATGCTGTCATTTTGCACTGTGGAGGCAAAAATACAAACCCATTGTTTCAGTGAATCTGCCATTGGAAGTAAACTTTGGACATAGTGACATATCCTTTGGAACAGGGTTTGTGCACCACCTTGAAAACTTTGAAAGCCTTGAAAATGAAAATTTAGAACTCAAGGCCTTGAAAAATAGAAAATATGCTAAAGTCCTGGAAAATGGGAATTTTGGTCCATTGTTGCCATTTCAGTTGTCAAGGTGTAGCTCGAAGTTCTACTTTCGGTTTCCATCTTATAGTAAAATCGATCCATCATAACGATATATTCTTCAATCATCCAAAAAGAATTTTGAAAGACAATGTGTGAACAATATACTTGTTGACAGGACAGTCGTACTCATGTTTTAAACTGATTGTAAACCCTCAAGTAAAGTTTCCATCAAATGAAAGACCATTGGAAACACTGTCCGAAAATATTTTTTGTTATTTTTGACGATTTTATTACACACAGTAAACTGCAAATTAAGCATGGTATTCTGTGGTTGTCTGTTGCGATGATATCTAGGTCCGGTGACATCACACTGCCTTAATACATATATTTCAAACTTTGTATACACTTTCCAATACTTGATTCAAGCTTAAGGTGTGTATACTTGGAGTTTCAACACAGACTCACTGTTTCAACATGCAAAATCGAGGAAATTAAAAAGATTCAAATTGACTTGACATTTATGAGTTGCCATACAAAAAGTCAAGTAATTTTTACCCAGTTAGACTGGGTCTGAGGGTTTACTATCACTTTAAGTTAAAAAAAAAAGAGAGATCCTGAAGGATGTTGGCGCCCACCATTTTTCGCACGTGTCATCATTGGGTACTGGAAGCGAAGACAAATCTCTTTGACACTTTCGCATGAGCTATGAAACATACTTAAGATTTTATAATGAGGAACGAATGCTATTTCTGTTCTGTTTACTGGGCTAGTTTGAGTTATCTCTTTTAAGATACCATGCTCGAAAATAGTAAGATGGTACAAAACTTAATACTGAAGGAATCCGGTATGTGCAGTAATGTTTAACTTTGAAAGTGTCTGAATCCTGATTATCTCTCTTGGATCCAAATATGCAGTAGTCTACAGTTGTCGAGTTGTGACGTTATGTCACAAGAGTGACATCCCTTCGTGTAGCCGACCCGTCGGCAGACGAAACGGTGGGGCAGTTCACTTGCAATGGCATGGACTAAAGTAAACTGATTTAAAATTTGAAGAAATGAATTTTAATTCGGAATCATTTGAACTCCTTGATATAGAAGGTGAAGGTATGGATATTTTCTATAGTCAATATATAGAATATGCCCCCCACCGTTTGATCCGCCTACTCTTGTGATGCAACGTCACAACTCTGAAATTCCGTATTAATTTGAAGCGTAATCAAAAAAGTTTTGTTGCACAACTAGGCCCTATGTGGGATCTGTGTGCCAAATTTCAGAAAGTTCCATGAAGTATTTCCTGAGAATTCACGATAACAATGTTTCAAGGGGAAATTCAAGTTGGCCGTATTGGATTTTCGAATCGGATCAAAAAAAGGTATCTTGCGCAACTGGACCACAAGGGGAACCTGTGTACCAAATTGGAGAAATATCCATGCAGTACTTCCTGAGAAATCACGATAACAAAATTTCATGGGGAAATCCATAATGGCCACCTGGTGGGCATATTACATTTTCGAATCGGACCGAAAA
>JAVTVY010040767.1:0-18375 GCA_036873755.1 Hanleya hanleyi | reverse complement strand
ATGTCTCCCCCCAACATAGTTGGGGGAGACATAATAATATTAATATAATATTAATAACTAAAATATTACAAATATACTTATTATGGTAATATCCTGGTATTATGCAGAATTCTGGTTGCCACAAAGCGTTGTGCATTATGGTCTTTTAAATCAGATCATTCTGCAAATGGAAGGTAAAGGTTTGCTTCCGAGTCAGAGCACCGTCCCAAACATACTAATGGTGCTGAAACCTGAAATACTTGTTAAAAGCATACTACTCTTTGCAAATATAAAGAGAAAACTAAAGGCCAAGTCGACAGACATGCAGATGACCGTTGCATGGACAGAACCTGATCATGGTCATTCTGTCGGACCATTGTGTGCCTCGCAACACATCACACCAGCATTTCTCGATGGACTTGAGGAGATTAGGTCACCCCCAGCGGTAACAAATGGCGTTATCTTGGAATTAAGGAACTACTGGTGGCGGAAGAAGCTACAGTGTAAAGTCTTTAATCGTTGGATGCAACAATTGGGAATTTCAATGTCAGTGGAAAATATACGTCAGAAAGTCAACTACTTGCAACAGCAATATTTCAAGTTATTGAGGAAGAATAATGTTCCAGAAACTAAGCATCTGCTGAAAGCTCAGTTCATTCCAATCCGAGAAAACAGTGAAAACAGGGAACCCAGTGACATACCGGTACATGTACCTGCTGCTATTGTGGTAAAAGTTTTAACCAGCACGCCACATACATAAGGTAATTCTCCTGTCACGCAATCTCGCAACGAAATCTCGGTACCAGAAGCAGAAAACCAAGACACACCAGCAATGAAGAATTTTCACAAGTCAAAGCTTGCAGAATTTAGATTCATCCCTCTCAAACTTACTTAGTGATTGTCAGTTAACAGAGCGAGGAGAACAGACAGAGGTAAGATATACACAGTTGACGGAGGAGCTGGCCCGTTGTAAAGAGCAGTTGGAGTTATCCGAGGCTAAGCTGAGACAAACCAAGAAGAACAGTGCAAGGAGAGAAGACCGAAGAAACAGCCAGATTGAAAAGCAACAAACAACAATTAGTAATTTGCAGGCGGATGTCTGTGACAGTGCTCGTCTGGAGACGAGGAGAGCTGAACAGGGGAGAGCCTATTACGAAGGAAGATGTAGGTCATTGAAGGAGGAAGTGAAGAAGCAGAAACAAAATGCTGATATCGCTGGTCACCTGTTGAATTCAAAAGAAGATGAACTAAGCAGGGTCGTTGACCATTTGCATTCCATCTTGGAGGGCAAGTTACAAATAGAGTGTTTTTCAGATGGCAGGTATTCAGAGGACATCCACCAAACGGTGATGGTTCTTGGAAGTTTGGGTCTAGGAACTAAGAACATTGTTCGTGTTATTGATACTGTGGCATCCGGTCTGTTTGGTGTGACAATCCCAAGTCTACCATCAGATACAACAATCAAAAATTTGCTCATGGAGGCCAACATTATTGGGAAGATGCAGGTATGTGAAACACTGCTCAAGGAGAAGAATACTACACTGCATGCTGATGGTACCACTGATCACCAACGACACTTTTTTGCTTACCAAGTGGCAACAGTAGGTCAAACATAACGCCGTAGCTGTAACAGAAACCGTACACAGTGACACGGACACTCAGCTTCAGGAGTTACAGAGGGTGGTGAAAGACTTTGCTTCGCTCAATGCGACAAATGACGATGAGAGTGCATCAATGCAAGCCAACATGTTGCTGTCTATTAAAAATTTGATGTCAGACAAACACATCGTGAAGAAGTTTAAGGAAGACTTTGAAGATCTGCGTATGAGTCTGTTGCAGAGGTGTGAGGATCAGTGGAATGGTCTAGATGATGATGCACGAAAGGAGACCGTGAAGCTTATAGTTCTTTTGCTTCCTTCATGTTCTTCTGGGGTTAGCAGATGCCGCAGAAGATGCCCTTGCAACATATGAAGACATCTTGACTGCTGCAGGAACCATTCCCCTGGGCCGTGCCAAAGAGAATCCCGAGTGCAGGCGAGACAAGTCTGCTGTAGTAGAAGCTATCAAGGCGACCTGCTCTCTTGTGACGATGAGCGGCCATTCTGCTGCAGGAATTTCCGCCGACTTCCCTGCCTGGATGACAGAAAAGAAGCGAAGGATGCACTTTGTGAAGTTTGCTCACACTCGATTTAATGTGATGTTCCACAATGCAACAGCCCTCTACCATCATCATGTTGATTTAATAAATTTCCTGAAAGAAGTTACTCAGTCCAATCTTCTGATTCAAGCTGTTGCCGGTGATATCCAGGATGATGTCCTTATGGCATGTGTGCGAGGTGTGGCCCTGTTTCGATTCTTGGTCACCGCCCCATACCTTGATCTAAATCCTTACATGAAAAAGTTACGTACAGCTCTGGAGGAACTGAGCTCAAATCCATGGTGTATCCTCAAACAGGATTACTGCGTATGGGAAGATCGACCCCCGCCCAAAAGTGACAGATATTTGTCTGTTGTGCCTGTGTGCTCGGAGGAGAAGAACCTAGACATCACTATGGAAGTCCTTAGCCTGGTATCCACTCACTGTCTCGTGACCTTCAGTCGGCAGGTATCAACGCACTTGCCTGGTGGTGATCATGCTGCAGCCACACACCAATTACGACAGCAGTCCATGTCGGTGGCAACCAGCAATTCAATTGGTGAAAGCCATTTTGCCTACTTGAAGTACCTAAGGCACATCAAGCCAAATGCCACAGTTGAAAGTGTTGAGGAAGCATCATGTGGGCTTTCTCCGATCCCCCACGTAAGACCCCCTCCCCTAGCACAAAATTCAACAAACAACTTTTTGTGGTGGTGTCGTACGGTACATGACAACGAACGCTTTATTTACATCACTTCATTACTACATCACTTCTGGGACTCTAACCCCACTAACACATCTCAGGGGACTCTAACCCCACCAACACATCTCAGGGGACTCTAACCCCACCAACACATCTCAGGGGACTCTAACCCCACCAACACATCTCAGGGGACTCTAACCCCACCAACACATCTCAGGGGACTCTAACCCCACCAACTCATCTTAGGGGACTCTAACCCCACAGACACATCTCAGGGGACTCTAACCCCACAACCACATTTCAGGGGGCTCTAACCCCACCAACACACCTCAGGGGACTTTAACCCCACCAACACATCTCAGGGGACTCTAACCCCACCAACACATCTCAGGGGACTCTAAACCCACCAACACATCTCAGGGGACACTAACCCCACCAACACATCTCAGGGGACTCTAACCCCACCAACACATCTCAGGGGACTCTAACCCCACAACCACATTTCAGAACACATTTCAGGGGACTCCAACCCCATAAACACACTTCAGGGGACAATAGCCCCACCATTACCAACATATTTCAGAACACATTTCAGGGGATTCTAACCCCATAAACACACTTCAGGGGACACTAGCCCCACAAACATATTTCAGAACACATTTCAGGGGACTCGGACCCCACAGGCTGTGCAACCCATACATCTTAATATTGGGTACATGAGGTTTCAATGCTTCAAGGAACACTTCCCTTAACCGACTGTAAGACATTGACTTGTCTGTTTTCTGAAGCTTATGACCTGTAGCACATTTACTGACATTTCTAAAAATGAATACATCCGAATCTTCGGCTATACCCGCCATACATAAATATTTCAACAGCATATTTACAGGACATAATTTGTTACCAGTCCTGGCTATAACTAGCCAAGCTCCATCTCTATATACATCAGTCTTAGATTTCTCAATGAAAATCAACATATAAGATGAATAAAATATTATATCACATCTTCGAATGTACAATAGCTCTGCTGATCTAAAAAATCCAGCATAGGCAAGCAAACACATTGTAAATACTATGTAACTCAACAAATTTTCCTCCAATGTGTGAAACATTTTCGTGAGAATCTCAACATTTACAGGCTCTTGTTTAACAACAGGTTTACAAAATTTTCGTTTTGCTGCTTCTAAGACATTCTTAACCATTGTATTTTCGGTAGGATTCGCCACCCCTGACATTACATGCATATATCTAATGCTATAGTAAGCATTTTCGATACTGGCAGACGACTCTGATAACTGGCTTTTAGCAATAAGATAAACAGCACAATGTAACGGGGAAATTGGTAATTCCGTTGGCATATTATTCATTTCAGCCCATTTCTTCCATCCTAAAAAACCATACATATACTTTTTAGTAGTTGATTCTGACCGTGCATTTCCCAAAAATTCCGGGATGGCTTGTGCTATCGACTGTAGCTGTTGGGGTAAGGCATGAATTTCCTCTCCAAATACATGATTGATAACATCTGTAAGCAGAAAGCATTTTAATTAATGCATTGAAATCAATTCTTAATGCCAACATATTGAAGTGTAGGTCAACTTCCCCAAACATACCACCTTTAATTCTACTTGGTGTATATGAAGCTTTGTCACGAGGAATAAAAACCCATTGTTTAACTGCGTGAATGAACTCACCATTCGGGCATAACATAGGCCAAAAACTAGCAGAATACCATTGTGGTACAATCAACGTGCCCCTGGCGTTACATTGTTTGATATGTAACAATATTCTAGGTATGAGATATATTGGTGGCACAAGCCAATTATTTTCGTTTGACCAATTGGCTGTAAACGCATCTACGTTCTCACAATCAGGGTTCCAAAATCTGGAGTTGAATCGTCCCACTTTTGCGTTGTAATAAGAAGCAAAGCGATCAATAGTATGAGGTCCCCACATATTATCCAGTTCATTGAAGACACTATCAGCAATACCCCAATCATCACGGTCATTGATTTTACTAATATAGTCCGCTTTCTCATTACCGGTTCGTGGGACCCATTCAACTTCTAGGAGGATCCGTTTCTGAATACATACATGAAAAATATCCATAGCGATGTCTAATAAATCAGGTTTCATGCTGCCCTTTTGGATAATAGAAACCACATTTTGATTATCTGAAAACCATTTGACTCGTTGCCCAATTATAAAAGTAATCAGGCTCTTTAGTACCAGCTGAACAGCTTTTAACTCCCGCCAAGTGGAGCTACGTTTAACTTCTACGTCAGACCACTGGCCATGTGATATGGCACCTGCGACGTCAACGCAGTACCCACCAAACCCCGTTCCACTCGCATCAGAATAGACAATTTTGTATGTAGAGGCATTCTTACACAAGTATTTCTGGTTATGTTGTTTGATGTTTTCCTCCCAGAATTTCAACTGGCAAATACTGTTTTGAGTTAAATAAATATACTCATTCCATGACTTGGCGCTAAGTATATCAATACTTAAGGATTTCGTCATTAGTTGACACACAGAACCTAAAACCATTCTCATAGATATTAATTGTCCTACAATTGAGGAAATTTTCCTCACGTGCACCGCACTGGGTAGTTTCAACAATGTTTCATGAATATATTTTATAACCTTTTCAATCTTTCGAGGAGGTATGGTCATTAACATCACTCGAGTATCAAGTTCTAATCCTAGCCAGTCCGTACATTGCCTGGGCGCCCATAGCGACTTCTCAACTTTGGGTACAAACCCAGACGAGATAATGTCCTGTTTAACTTCTTCACCGATCTGTCTCGTCTTCTCCTGAGACGTTCCCGAGATTAATCCATCGTCAATATATACAACAACTTTCTTGCCTTCATATCGCCATTTTTTGATAAGCTGTCTAGTGACTTTTGTGTACACATATGGCGCTGTACTCAAACCAAAAGGTAAAACAAGAAATTTGTAATACTGTTTACCCTCCTCATCTTCCCAGGCAAATCCTAAAAATTCAGTATGAGAGTCATATATGTCAATATGATGATAGGCAGAATGTATATCAAACTGAATTAACCAATCACCTTGCTCTATATACAACAGTGCTGTACGCCAGTCTTCGTACTTTACAGATTGCTTTAGTACGTGTTTGTTAACCAAACTCAAATCCAAAATAAGCCTTTTCTTTCCGGATGACTGGACAGCTACTGACAATGGATTGACGATATATGGTTTATTATCACATTTGGCAACTAGCTTTTTCCGTACAAGATCATTAACAGCTTGAGAAACGAAATTTTTATTTTTCAATGCAGACAGATTATTTCTGATCTCCATATTACATGGTGTGGTGTAAAATGGTATCTTATATCCATTCTCAATGATGTCCACTATGTAATCAAGTGCACCATTTTTCTTCCAAAAGTCTACATTTTGTTTAAGTCTACCTTTAACAATAATTTCAGCTGTCCCTTCTTCATATTCAAAATAATCTTCTGTTAGACAATGGTTTGGCTCATTATTGCCAGGTATATTTTGACTTATATAATGACACTTAACTGTCAATTGTTCTGTGCTCTTTGTCGTCTTCTCAACCACTGGTATTTGCAGGGGCGTTGTTTCTTGGCGGTTGGGGGTGAACATTAATGAATGGGCAGTCTCTCTTCCAGTGCGAAAATTCCCCGCAGTGATAACAGGCTCCTGGTCTACCACTGGGTCGAAAGGAACTATTCCGAAAGTGCTGGTCGTGCCTTGAAGGAGTGGATGGTTGGATATTAAAATTGTTACGAGAAGTGCCAGTGAAACCGCCAGTACTCGTGGAAGGAACCATGTTAACGGGCCTGGCCGAGGGGTTGAATCGAGTTCCTCTTCCACGTTTATTCTTGAGTTTTTTGACAGCTCTACCATCGGCCCGCGCGATTTTCTTGTCGTCTTCTGAATCCGATGCGAGCTCGTTAGAGACATATTGTTTCACTGTCTCCCAGCCACCCTCAGACGAATCCGCAATTTTTATTAATTTATTGCGTTGCTTTATCTTTGTCACCTCCTCTTCGATCAGTTCCTGTGCGTATTCCGCCTTCCCGTATTGGAGGGCCCACTTTATTTGTCCCAGTCCATCCAGAATTTCACAATTAAAGTTGTGTTGTACCTTGTTTCCTGCGTGCTTCCAGGAAAATTCTTTTTCTGCCTTGATTTTCTGTACGTCTTTCGTTGTCTGTGCAAACTCAGCACTTAGCTGCCTGATCTTTTCCTCTACCGATAATTCTAGCTCTTTCTTCGATGAGGCGACGACTCTTAGAATTTCGTCTAGTTTTGAGCCGATATTAGTCTGTTCTTCCATATCCGTTTTAGCAGTATGGCCTTTCACAGCTTTTTTGCAGCTCACTTCGTATGATACTATTGCTAGTCAGTTGAATTAAACGTTCGTTGAAACATCGACAAGTACCGCAGACGAGAATGATTAACCTGAAACTCTCTCCACTTATATACACACAAAGACGCGCGACTGAACACTGTTCACAGTCGGAGCTATACTCACGTCTTACTCACCATGGAGAAAGAAGTTTCCTTTTAATTCATTTCATTCAAACAAAGGAAACTATATTACATCCAATATTACGGATTATATTATTCATATCCGAAGGACTTTTACAAAGGCTGTACTAAGACTAGACCGACTTTTCGCCATGTGACTTTAATACACGACACCAATGCCCAGCAGGGGTCGAATTATTTGTCTTAATTATAAAACAAAGTCAACTGTGCTAAGTTGGAACATGTTGTGGTCACGTGCTATGTTACCAGACCATGTTTGGCCTGGTAACCGCCACTTTATATGCTCGTTTGAATGTAATATTTACTTGTAGAAGAACATCCAAAGATGTGAAAACGATTCAAGAATAACACAGTATCGGAAACTCCATCATGCTATCTTTGTATAGTTTTATACAGTAAAAACTGCCTTTGTGTATGGTAAATTATAATTACTAATGTGTTCAAACAGCATTTTATATATATATTTTTGTTATAATCAATAATGTGTTCAAACAACATTGAATAATATGTGACTTTATAACATATTGTACTGGGGTCAATTTCATAATTTTCTGAACAGATGATCATGAATGAAATTAAAATGGTGGCCATGTCAAGGTAACAGTAAAGTGATGTTTTCGTCTTTTTTCTTTAACTTTTTTGCTTTTTTTCCAGGCAAAAATGCGCAAAAACTCTTTTATCGGTTCGTCGATCGTCATCGAGCTATGTCATCGGTGCGATTGTCTTGGATTTTTTTTTAATTTCCTGGTAGGGATTAACCCAAAGACCTCGCGTGGTATATTTCAGCTCCTTGGCCTCAGGTATAATGAAAATGCTTTATGGGGTACATTCCAAGCCAGAGAGAGAGAGAGAGAGAGAGAGAGAGAGATAGTGACGATCAAACAAAATTCTAAATATTCCAACAAAAACAAGTTAATAACCCAGCAATCCAGAAGTAATCAATACAAAACATGTACATACATTAAAAATTATACAACAAACCGATTTCTCTCAAATAACCTAAAATAAACTCTTCTTTTACTCAAGCCAGATATGGCTAGGGCAAGTTGCGTTATATTATGAAATGGTGTACATGGACCACCATTTTTAGAGAGTCTGCCCCAAGTTGACCCTGATATGTAGTTTGTCCGGACCCTAATCTACATAAGCATACATGACAATGTATCTATATTAATCCATTACAATATACAAAGCATGGAGAATTACGGCAATGTGAAAAGAGATGGGTGTCCCCTGTAAGCGAGGACAAGAAATACTAGGTCACAGAGGCGCGTTACCGTTGTTAATTAGTTTGATTACAGGGGCGGGGGGTCGAGGGAGGGACCCTAATTAACCAATTAACAACGGTAACGAGCCCCTGTGCCGGTGTGAAGGTGAACGTTGTCCTGAATAGCGGTTGTCCGTCGGACAGCCATTTCTGGGACAGGTTGTCCATAGACAGCATACATACATGCTGTTGTGAGTTGTCCAGGGACAACTGATACTATTATAGATTGTCCATGGACGGTCCGTGTAACCTTGCACAGTTCAATTTTCGTTTTTGGTTTCTCAAAATCAAAAATTGAAATTTGACCGTCAATTTCAATTTTTCGTTTTTTGTTTCTGTAATCTCAAAATCAAAAATTGAAATTTGACCGTCAATTTTCAATTTTCGTTTTTTGTTTCTGTAATCTCAAAATCAAAAATTGAAATTTGACCGTCAATTTTTGATTCTGGGATTACAAAAAACAAAAAATGAAAATTGATATTTGACGGTCAATTTTCAATTTTCGTTTTTCGTTTTGCTTTACGCAAAAATGGAAATCAAATATTGAAAATTGCCTCGACTTGTCCGTTTTTCGTTTTTCGATTTCAACTTTGACGTATCAATGTTAAGTTCGCACGTGGACGGGTTACGATGTCACTTCCGGGATGACGAGTAGAATAGAAAACGCAAATCGTGTCGTATAAGAGGTGTGGAGCGTGAGAGGCATGTGGCCCACCAGGCCATCCTCGGGAGCCAATGTATTGATCGATTTGTTAGGGTATCTATGCATTGCCTTGGTTAGTTGCTCACGGTAGTTCTGGATAAAACAAAGATCGAGGGGTATCCTCTAAATCAAACCAATTATTGAACAGGCTCAGCAAGCTCATTACGCCAAACCACTAGCTGCAATGTTTGAGATGTGACATCGCTGGCATAACTTTGATGTCAGGCTGAAATCGTCATCGAGAGTCAAAGCAAAAACCGCCGGCTTGGGATACCGACATGCTAATTCAAAATAACCTCTGAGGATGAAATGTTCGAGACTGAGGCAAGGACACAAAACTCACTCGAATCACCAAAATGTCCGGGTAAACCCTGTGAGAGGATTCACGATTTACCTGGACTTGTGAAGATGCACCAGACAGGTCTGGATAGGTGGCATCCCGCAGTTGTCATTGGTTATTGGCATTGAGGCCTGAGCTAATCAAGACGCAGTCTTAGATTTTCTCATTTCTAAAAATAGACGTTTAGAGTGCTACAAAAGCGAACAGCATTCATGCACACAACCGCTATTTGTTATTGATATGAAATATAGTTTTCATAAAGATACCAACAAAGATTTAATACCAATAAGAGTAAGCATCGCGGTGATGGGCCGCGAAATCCGTATATTGCCAGCGTTCCGTAAACCACCATTTCAAACAAGCACACAAACATCACGTTTGATGCCAGACTGCTTCAACGCTTCAGGTCCAATCTTCATTCTCTATATTTGGGACCTGGATCGTTGGAGCGTTCACATGCCCGTCAACGTTCAGCGTCAAAAACGCTTCAACGCTTTAAGCGCGGGTGTCAAAAGCTTCAACGCATCGACGCGGGAAGTTCCTTTTGGGGTTATGATAAGGGTATCCACGTATTTAATATTTTATCCTACTTTAATGAAACTCATACGTGTATCAACCCTGTTGTTCTCCATATAATGCTTCACACCTACTGCACGAATGCCTACTCACTTCTGGACATGCGCAGTTGGCCCATTATAATGTAGCTCGAATGCCTGGCTCCAGGCATCTATCGTGTGGTGACACTCCCATATCTTTCCCCCTACTGGCTTTCCATATTGTGCTCCACACCTGCCTAAACAATCCGATTTGCGCTTTCCATACTACTCCGCGGATCGAAAGTGACATCATAAGCCTTGCGCGTGCACAGTTAATAATAATAATATAATAATAATACTTTATTTAACGAGGTGAAATCATTTGGTACAAGTACCAATCTTCCTTGAAACCCTCGACATTGATGCGTCAAAGTTAAAATCAAAAAACGAAAAACGGACAAGTCGAGGCAAGTTTCAATATTTGATTTTCATTTTTGCGCGAAGTAAAACGAAAAACGAAAATTGAATGTCAAATTTCAATTTTTGATTCTGAGAAACCGAAAACGAAAAACGAAAATTGAAAATTGACGGCCAAATTTCAATTTTTGATTTTGAGAAACCAAAAACAAAAAAACGAAAATTGAATTGTGCAAGGTTACACGGACCATATATCTCATCATCTAACACAAGTTGCAATTTTCTGGCTTTTCAACCTGATTTTCATCGCGCCATTGATGCGAACTATAGTGGAAATCGTAGAGGATAAAGTATTGTAATTTGACGTACGAGATAGCAGCTCTGCAGAAGAAAATAGTAAATGTATTCTTGGTTTTGAGAATAAACTTCAATTCAATTCCATTCAAAAAAGTATCAGTATAGGTTAGTAGTATATAAAGGCTAAATTGATGAGATAGCGCCTCACTGCGCATGCGCAGAACCTTGTGTGACGTCATAAGTGTGCGCAGAAAAAAAATGGGGCGGTATTGGGGCGGTGTGCGCATGCGTGATGTGTGGGAGGTGGGTACAAGATGGCCGCCAGTGGAAGATGTGGGAGGTGGGTACAAGATGGCCGCCAAGTGTCAGTCAGTGCAAGATGTGGGAGGTGGGTACAAGATGGCCGCCAAGTGTCAGTCAGTGCAAGATGTGGGAGGTGGGTACAAGATGGCCGCCATGTGTGAGGTGGGTACAAGATGGCCGCCATGTGGGAGGTGGGTACAAGATGGCCGCCATGTGGGAGGTGGGTACAAGATGGCCGCCATGTGGGAGGTGGGCACAAGATGGCCGCCAGTGGGAGGTGGGTACAAGATGGCCGCCAGTGGAAGATGTGGGAGGTGGGTACAAGATGGCCGCCAGTGTCATGATGTGGGAGGTGGGTACAAGATGGCCGCCATGTGGGAGGCTGGGCTAAGATGGCCGCCGAGTGTCAGTCGGTACAAGATGTGGGAAGTGGGTACAAGATGGCCGCCAGTGCAAGATGTGGGAGGTGGGTACAAGATGGCCGCCAGTGTCAGTCAGTGCAAGATGTGGGAGGTGGGTACAAGATGGCCGCCAGTGTCAGTCAGTGCAAGATGTGGGAGGTGGGTACAAGATGGCCGCCATGTGGGAGGTGGGTACAAGATGGCCGCCAGTGTCATGATGTGGGAGGTGGGTACAAGATGGCCGCGAGTAGTAAAATGTATAAAAGGAGTCTATTTTTAGGGAAAGGGGTGTATTCAATCTGACTTACCTGACCTGACTTGATCAACCAGCCAGCCAGCCAGCCCTCCTACCTGCCTGCCTTCCTGTCTGCCTGCCTGCATTCTGCCTGTGTGGAATGCATGTCCTGACTTGGTTCTGGGTTTTTTCCATCACGGTTGTGCGCAGGTGTATGACGTCACTTCCGGTCTGCGTGAATCGGGCGTGACCTGGGACTATGGGATGCATGTGCTGACTTGGTTCTGGGGTTTTTCCCTCACGGGGAGGTCACGTGATCAGTTCAAGGTCATATCCATTTTTTATCGATATGTCAACTCCACACCCAGTCCATTAAATGCTCCTTGACCTATGCTTCAATTTGATACCTCACTCGACCTGTGGTGTGAGTGAGTGCAAGAATGTATTCATCCGCGGTGATGCAGTCATGTCTGGCGGTGATTCGGTCTCGGAAAAAAGCTTCCTTGCCCAATGCCTACGGACTTTACCGAAGATACACGGACTTTAACGAAAAGACACGGACGTACACGAAAAGACGCGAAGGTGAACTCCATTGTGGGAAACCTCCCACAGACAGGTCAGTACATGCATTTCTATGTTGTTCACGCATAATAAAAGGATTGATCTGTAATCTGTGTTGTTGTTGTTGCTCCCTTTTTTTGGACTAACCCATCAGAATGGTACGTATCACGGACTATACCCGTAGAGCTACATCTGGTCTATAAAACACGTCCCTCTGGATCCCACACCTTCATTTCTACAGAGCCATGGCGGAGATCCAGCCCCATGCGACTCGCATTTTACAGTATACCACCGTGGTGAATTCATTCACGGGTTACCGAGCAGTGGTCCGGTCCATGTTTGCAGATGGCGACGACAACGAGGGACGACGCCAGATCCTGAACGAGTTCACAGAAGCGGTCCTCTACAGAGTGCACTCGATGGAGAGGCGTGCCATCACTCACCACTACTGGACTATGACAGCCATCCTTGATGCTCGGGCTATGGACCACGAGCGCTCACGCCGCAACCAGCACCGGCTGGTTGGCCTCATACTAGTCTGTGCCCTATTCACCCTGGCGCTGTGGTATTGACACTATAAATACCAGGGTCAGACAGAGTGGGTGTCATTCACCGTTCGACATTTGGACCAAGCATGTCATCCGTCCTACGAGCCATCCTCCCCCTTACACCTTACCAGGTGGGATTATACGTTTATGAAGATTATGTGACTCTGGTGGAAGATAGTGGCGGGGATTGGAGGGCGTCCCCTGGGACTTTATCGAATACGGTGACACTACAGCGTGATGGGTGGACTAAGTTTAAACGGGTGTTGAGCGGAGAGTTAGACGGACACCTGATCCACCTGGACAAGGCCAACTACGTATACCATGCTGCGCTCTACCCACGGGTGGGACGCTACCAAGAGCCGGCTCGAAGTTTCCTCCTAACTCCCTCTCTGTGGTCAGCCTTGGAGAAAATAGGCCCTCTGGTGGACCAGTTATTTATCCCCGACGATCGATCACCCCACCAATTGGCATGGGCTCATGCTATCGAACACGCACTAGATGAACCTAATGAAAAAAAAGCGGATGGAGAAAATACTATATGTATAGAATGCGCAGAGGCTGGAATGACAGGGTCACCTCATGAAGCCACCCACACACACATGACGGGCAAGAACGATGAAGAAGAAGAAAAAATCCGTGATGAAGCCGCGGGGCCAATGGCTGAACCCCATGAACAACTACATGAACCCGACGACGACGATGCCATTGATTACCCGGCTAGACTCAGTCAGCCCAATGACATGACCACCTGATCCTTTGATCTCACGAGGTTCTCCCTATAAATACGGGAGACAGTGAAATCTGGTACCATTCACGTACTGACCATGACGGAGCATATAGTACTGGCGTATTTCAGCTTGACCCCGAGGTTTTCCTGCACGTGTATGCGGATAAGGTCGATATCATGGAGGAGGTGGTGGGAGACACGGACCCTACACAACCGTGCCCGGCTCACATTCGTCTGTCCCGGGAGGGCTGGACCAAATTCAAACGGGTGTTGTCTGGTGAACTGGACGGCGACCTCATCCACTTGTGTCACGATGTGTACATCCGACGCGGCCCTTTCTTTGCTCAATTGGCTCGGCTAGATGGAGGTACAGTGCATTTCACCCTTCACCCTGATCTATGGTCTGCATTGGAAGATGCCGTGGTGGATGTGGATGAAGTGCTTATCAAGCGGTCATCAGACGAGTTGGACTGGTCATTGACCATGGCCACTGTGGAAGTCCACGAAGAAAATCAGAAAGAAACTCAGGCCCAAGATATATCCGTTATAAATAAACGATAGAGCCAGGGTCCATCATCATTTTGTCACCATGAAGCGCTGGGAGAAGGTGTTGGATAACTTATACTACAGTCCCGACAGTCCGGCGGCCTATAGTGCATTGTCGGCTCTCTATCGAGCGGCCAAACCCCAGGGGGTACAACGTGCCCAAGTCCGAGATTAGTTAAGAAGACAAGACACCTATACCTTACATCGATCTGTCCGTCGCCATTTTCTACGGAACCGGGTCATCGTGGGAGGAATAGATGCCCAGTGGCAAGCGGATTTGGTCGATATGAGCGCCTTTGCCAAACACAACGATGAGAATCGGTATATCTTGACGTGCATCGATATCCTATCCAAGTATGCGTGGGTGGTACCCATCCGGACGAAAACGGGGGCAAATCTCATAGCGGCGTTCAAAGACATCTTCAAGACCGGGCGCAAACCTTTGTATTTGCAAACCGACGAAGGCACGGAATTCCTCAACAGACCGTTCCAAGCCTTTCTCAAGAAACAGAAGGTGTTTTTCTTCCATACGTACAACGAGACCAAGGCTTCCGTGGTGGAGAGGTTCAACAGGACATTCAAAGGCCGCATGTATAAATATTTCACCTATAAGAATACAAGGCGGTACATCGATGTTCTCCCGAAACTGGTGAGGGTTACAATCGAGCCTATCATCGAAGTATAGAGAGAGCCCCCATTACCGTGACCCAACGCAATGAAGCCCAAGTCCGGCGTGTCTTGTACCCCAGGCCATCGCAGCGAACGACGAAGGCGGTGTACAAGGTCGGCGACCCTGTACGGATCAGTAAAGTCAAGGGCAAGTTCGAGAAAAGTTACTTGCCCAACTGGAGCGATGAGCACTTCCTGATTAAACGGCGCCTACCCCGACAGCGGCGAGTCTATGAACTGGAAGATCTCCAAGGCGAAACGTTGCTGGGGACGTTTTACGACACGGAATTACAGCCTGTTGTAAAAACACAGCAAGACTACTACACGGTGGAGCAGATTTTGAAAACGGAACGTCGACGTGGCAAACTGTTTCATTTCGTAAAATGGCAAGGCTGGCCCAGTTCCTTCAATTCCTGGGTCGCGGCCAACCAGGTGAAACGACTATAAAACCAGACACCACTGCCGTCCTCCTTCATTCCACATCCGACCACAGTGCTATGGACCAACAGCAGCTGCCTCTGAAGACAGCGTCTCGCAAAACGCGCAAAGCGCAAGTGGTCTTTGGGGTGCTATTGCTAACCCTGCTGAGTGTGTTGTACGGAGGTGTGTTTTACGACGTAGCCTATGTCAGTACGTTACTTAACCAACTGAGAACACCAGCCATCAGTGAAACGGGTCTACAGAGAGCACCAGTCGTATCGAGCCCAGTCACCACCACCACCACACCCCGCGTACAAGCCACGTCGAGCTCTACACTTACACCAAGTACACCTACTACGTCTCAAGACCCACCGGATTTCATCCCTCACAGTGAACCGACAACGACGACGACCACCCACGTTGTACCCACCCCCAGCACCATCTCTGAACGTGAACAGACAACGACGACCGACGTTGTACCCACCACCACTCCAGTTCACTCGTACGAAATTTACAAGAGCGGGTTACCACGACAACGGATAGACCTCAAACCATGGACCCTCGGTGGCAACATCCCTTCACCTGCGTCATCGCAGGACCGACGAGCTCCGGCAAAACGCACTTCGTCAGGAAGCTCCTTCAACACGCCGACAGCATGATCACTCCACCCATTGCCCGAGTCGTGTGGTGTTACGGAGAATGGCAGGAAGCGTATGCAGCAATGCCCCACATCACGTTCGTGGAAGGCCTACCCAACCTGGCCGATTTGGAACCCGACACCTTGGTGGTTCTGGATGATCTCATGGCGGAGACGGATGCACGGGTCACCCAACTCTTTACCAAAGGCAGCCATCATCGACGGCTCAGCATCATCTACATTGTGCAGAATCTGTTCAGTAAAAACAAAGAACATCAGAATATCAGCTTAAATGCCCACTACCTGGTGGTCTTCAAAAACCCGAGAGATACCACTCAACTGCTGCACCTGGCGAGACAGATGTATCCCGGCCGCACACCGTTTGCGTTGGAAGCCTTTAAAGATGCCACAACCCCTCAGCACGGGTATATGCTCTTCGACCTCAAGCAAGCCACCCCCGACCACCTTCGACTACGGACCGGCATCTTTCCCGGAGAGACCCACCACGTGTACATGCAAAAATAATGTAAACACACCCACAGTGGCGCCTCCAGCTGGGGTTTGTGTGTTTGATGATGGGAATAATAAAAAGAATGAATACCACAGCAGGGTTGACTTTGTCTGTGAGGTGGATAAAAAGGGCAGAGTTGTGGGTTCTAGCATTAGTTGTACAGGATGTCTGCGCGAGTACGGAAGCACGCTTTCACGCTCCGTGTATTGAAGACGGCCCCACCCGAGTTAGTCCGAACCATTGTACGCGGTGCGGACCCTGACCTTGTACGCTGTCTGTGCGAGATCGGGTACAACCTGTTAAAAGACAACGTACCACTGACTCCGGCTCAGAAGACCAAGTTGGCCAAGCATAAGACAGGTCTCCGAACCCTAGTCCACAAGCGGGTCCCTCAAACACAAAAGAAAAAGGTGTTACAGAAGGCGGCTTTCTCGGGGCCATCTTAGCACCGTTGGCCGCTTCCGTGTTGGGTCCAGTATTGGGTGGACTCTTCGGCCGACAATGAACCACACGAAAAAATGGTCCTCGTCGAACCTCGGTTGCTTCAAAACCTCCAATCGCCCTACCCTGTCCCACCTACGGTGAAGACCATAAACAACCTCGATGGAGAGATGCAACAGATCTTACAGAGACCGGGGTTAAGCGACAGTGAGAAAGTACAACAGTACAATGAGACGCTTCAACGGTACATGACGTTCATGGACCAATACAAAACCCTCTCTACCCCACCACCACCACCACCACCACCACGTGACACACCGCCGACCTCAGCACCGCTCCAACAGCCGGGTGGGGTACCACCCACAGCCCCACAGTGGGTGGAAGACGAAGTGCTGAAGAGTGTACCTGCCTCGTTTAAGAAACAAGCTGGCCTGGTATTACAACGGATGAAACAGAATCCTAACATGACTTGGAATGATAAAGGCGAACTCCTGGTACAGAATCAGGTGGTCCCCGGAACCCACATGACGGATTTAGTGAATGATCTGATGCGTCAACGCAGATCGCACACCGATCCTCGAGGATGGGAGGTGTTCGCTCAAGGCTTGAAAGACATGCATGTACCACAGGAATTGGTTGGGAACCCCCACCGCTGGGCCTTTATGCAGCAAACCCAGCAATCACCGAGTGGCCCACTACCTTCTTGGGAAGCCGAATGGGAACCGGAGTCACCCCCCAAAACACCACCACAACGGGCGCTTTCTTTTCGCGCCTATAAAAAAACACCCTTGATCAAGACACCCCACATCTCCAGAGCCGTGACACGTAGCAAGTCAACGCGACGAACACGACGCCGCACACAACCGCCCAAGGCCTGGAAGACCTATTAAAACCAACAGCAGCAGCAGGACAGCTCAGTCGCCATGTTTTACCTGACCCTACCCCGTAACAGTTCGCTGGATGTGTTTCCTGACAACACCGTGGCCAAGTACGTGACCCAGTTACCGCAACCGTTACATTTACCTGGACGCTGGGAATGTGCCCTCGTGGATGTCCAATACCCTTACTCGTGGTACAACGTGCGAGCCAATGAAGTGTGGTACGAGGTGACCTACGAAGGCAAAAACACCCGACTCACCCTGTCCGAAGGCCAATACGATACCCCCCAAGAGTTCATGGGTGGGCTGTCAAGACTGATGCATGATAAGGCGCTACGGGGGGTGACGGATAGTGCAGCACGCCTGATAGCCTTGCGCTTCAAGAGAAACGTGTTCTTCGATGTCAACGTACACACCGACAAGGCACAGCTTACCCTCACCGATACCGTGAATGTGAAACTCAGTCCTACACTACAGCAAATGCTTGGTTTCGATCTACAGACGTTCGCTGGTCCCACCCAACACCATGGCGAGATGCCGATGGATATGAAGTCGGGTATGTACGGACTCT
>JAVTVY010040766.1:0-17690 GCA_036873755.1 Hanleya hanleyi | reverse complement strand
GTCACAATCAAAGCGTGACTGAGATACATCTTTTTTAGATGACGACTCTATAACGAATATTATGGATTCAGAATACTGATCAGCGATACGGATTTGATATTTTTGGAACATCATGATGTCTTGCCGGCATCATTGAAAACTGTTGACCGCTTCTCTCTCGCAGGAAACAAGCCTATGTTTGTGTATACTATGATTGTCTTTTTGAATTTGGTGCTAATACTGTTATATGGAAAATGGAATAGGTCTTTGGATTATGGACGCGGATATTCTCTAATGGACGACGGCTGGATTATGAATGACGGACTAGACGCTTGTAATTGTATAGATAACCCTGCCCGAGGGAAAGGGGATATTTGTAAGCTAGCGCTGACAGTGGTCATATTTCTAAAATAATTCATCTCTCAAACACCCTCTTCAAGTTCGATTTCCGTAACATTCAATGAACGTGAATTTACTTGAATAAGTTGTCTTGTATAATTCAGCTACGGAAACTGGCCAGTTGATGACCGTTGAACTTGAAACTTGACAGATCGGTCTCTCACAATTAAATGGAGTTGTAAAGTATGATAAACTGCGATGAATGAAATAACCAGATACTTAAAACTATCTGGCCTGGGCGTTCGGGACCTGTCCTAGTCTGGGGTTTAATGGTAGCTAAATAATATATAGCCTTCACGAGTATGAGGGCTATAGGTCGGCCCCAGTCACCTCCAGCGAGGCTTTCAGAAAATTTTATTACGAATCACCCACCTTTGAAACTGCCGTACATCTAGTCTCTATCCCCTCCTGCACACTATTTTAAAATCTTGCGCACTATTGTGAAATAGTGACGCATATATATCGCCGTCTGAATTCTCCAGTCGAAAACTTCAACTCTCTACGCGCCATGTTGGTGACGTCACGGTATATGTGTACTGGGCAGTTTGCAATTGAACATGGCGCGTATAAAGTGGAAGTTGTCGACTGGAAAATTCAGACGGCGATATATTCGTTACTATTTCACAATAGTGCGCAAGATTTTAAAATAGTGCGCAGGAGGGGATAGAGATTAGATGTACGGCAGTTTCAGAGGTGGGTGATTCGTAATAAAATTATCTAAAACCCTCGCTGGAGGTGACTGGGACCGACCTATAGCCCTCACACTCGTGAGGGCTATATATTATTTAGCTAGTTTAAGGGTGGAGTATTTTCTCTCCAGAAAAGTCAAATGCAAAGTCAGTAACCCGAAATTGTTCCTGTGAGCCCCTGAATATTGTTACAGTATCACTCAGAAAATGGTATCATATCTATCTATCACATTCGTGCTCAATTATGTATTCAGATAAACTAGATAGGGGTGATAGCCAGTCTTCATTGGAACACGCCCAATCGAAACAAATTTAATTCCGGAGAAAGTGATTTTTTTTTTGTGGTGTACAATGTAGAATGATAGTAGCATTTTGTCATTCTTCAGCTATTTATTAACTGTTTCTCGAAGCCGACTTCGTCGAACAGGGAATGCTACTGTGTCTGACTTTGCCGTTTGTCATAATTTCTTACAGGTTACATATCCCACCAATTCATAAATGTACAGATATCTTTCCTGGTCATCCAGAACTTTGAAATTATAGTTTTGATAAATATGTTCCTTCGTCTTTTTATATCAGTTATACAGTTTTTTACAAGAGAAATTATAGGAATGGACAAACTTCGGAGCTGTACTCCACGTAAACATATTTGATGCACAAACTTTCGACTCTCATGCCGGAGTCTTAGTCAAGTGATCTGTTAAATTTAGATTGGCCAATTGTTTATCCGTTTCCATGGTAGACCGAATGCTACATGCATATAGAGCTATGCATAATCGTGGTTCTAGTGTTTATATGTACATGTATAAAAAAGCCGTTGAAAATTACACCACTCAACGGCTATGACCAACAAAAGGCGAACAGTAATTACATATTGTAATCATTGTAACTTTTTCGAGATCTCCTGTAACCCTGTACAAACTTGTTTAGACTTGTCCAACGGACGTGTATCATGCTATAGAAAAGTGGGTGAAATCCACGAAACCGGTTTAGCAGTATAATATACAGTTTTACCTCATACTCTACATTATGTGAAGCGTTTTTCTCTATGTATATGTATATCTTACTATTTATTGACAAAATGCGCCCACTCTCAATGGTAGCCACAGACCTAAAGCCTTTTCATTATCTATGAATCAGCTAGTATTATAATTTAGCTTACTAGCTTATTTCCTTGTTCTCACTTGTATAACTTAATAATGTATAGAAAATCTATGGACACGATTAGCATGTTTTAACTTGAGTAACCATGGATTTTTTGCTTGCGGATAACGTACACATATTACGGTATATATAACCCATGTCATTGCAACTGTACAATAGTTCTTGAAAAGAACGTAAAGTTCAAAGCTGCAGTCGGAATAGAATGATATAGAAAGTCAAGAAGGCTATTCGTTAATTTTTGTTATGTATATCTCTATTTAACATTCGGTCATAAACAATTGGACAATCTCTATATTTACTGGTAATTTTACGAAATTCAACAGATCACTTGATAAAGGCTCCGGCATGATAGTTTAAAGCTTGTGCAGTAAATATGTTTACGTAGAGTACAGCTCACAAGTTTGTCTATTTCTATAATCAACGAACCAGCGTATGGGTCTAAAAGAGTATAATGAAGAGAAATTATGTCCTCATCGAATAATATGGCACCAACTATATTCTGGTTCCGTGATCAGTTAATTTGATCAAGTGCTTATTTGTCTGAAGTGGAATCCGACGACAATCATCGATAGCATCGACGTGAACAGGAAGCGGATCGTCCCGTGGTCCATATAACAGTTCCTGCCTATATTCACAGTCTAGATACCATATCAAGCATCACTATGAATGGCTAATATATTCGTAAAACAGTTTAAACAATATATAACAACTAAATATCGGGAGGGAGTCGTAGGAACGTGGTGAGATGTTATGTGAGCGTCGTATTTAACATATTCAATAACATAATGTTTAGCTATTTGGGTGAAAAGTTCCATATATGTTCTTATCAAGCTTGTCTTCATAGCAATAGCTTGGTATTCGAATTAGACGCTGCTGCTACAAAGTCGAAGAAGCCCCATTGCGTCTTGGCCCTTTTCTTCCAATATCGTGAACCAAACACTGTGCTCTGTGCCACTGGATATTATATTAAAAATGGTAACCTGTGAATATGTGTGTGTGTGGGGGGACTGTAATGGGTGATGCAAATCACCAAACGGGCAATGCACTAGTCTTCCTCAAATCAGAATAAAGCTTTCCATATCATTCTATTACGGCTTTCTGTGTCATTGTTACGATTTATCGCCTTAAATCTTGAGACGATATTTTTCGGATGCTCCAAGCTTATCCAGAAGTCAGAAAGCAAGAATCTTTCAAAGTTATAGCCACCAAGTCACAGTTTTCACGGCGACTTAATCCGCACAATCATTACACAGCCTAAAAGTGCCAACCTCTGTTATTGTGTTCGTCTGCTGGGTAAAGTGCCCTATTCTGTTTCCGGATTTAATGAAACAGATGGTGATCTCGGTACAGGATAACTCATGTATTCATTTTAAATGCTTTTTTCTGTGTGTGTATGCAAGAACAGCCACAATGGTACAGCATCGCATTGTCCAGCTATACATAGCCTCGCGAATATGCTGGTGGTATGGTAACTATACTTGTCAGATCTAACATTCAGCGTTCAGTCGTCGTCCATAAGAAAACTGTCCGCGTCAATAATGGAATGACAATCCGCCCTTTTTTATTTCACTCATATCGTGGCAGCCAGTTTGGTTGGCGAAGGGAGCCGCTGTCAGTAAGTAACTGGCAAACTTCCACACATGCATCAGCGGGCCTTGAACCCGTTCCGGCTTGACAGTTTGAGGCTAGCGATCGGTTAGACCACTCGGTCACCGAGGGTCGCGATAGAACATACAAGAGCCTGCCTGTGCAATTATCCGTGATTTCAGCTGATCAGCTACTGGTTCGTATAATTTTACAGTGACCTACCTTTGAATTCCGGTGAACATTTTGAACGGGTTATAACTAACATAATTTTATACATATGTAAGCTATTTTTCCAGTATTCAAATAAAGTGTCATTTTCCTCAGAATAATGATAATGGAGATAAATCGATTCTTTCATGTGCCCGTACAGAGTGCGAAATATCAGGATATACGTCATTTCGGCTTTTCAGGCAGAGTTAACGTTTATATGTATACCCCTACGGTGAAGTTTGAATAATTGCATAGTGAAGATTTCCAGTTATGGCAGACTGTTTAACTTGACGTCGAATATATCATGCCCCGTGGGCTAGTTGAATGTCCCTATCAGGGCCATCTGTTTTTGTTTGTTCTTCCCAAAGGGGTAAAATCATGGGCGTCGACCTCGTTCTCGCTTCACGGTGTCAGTTAATAATTGAGGCTTCGACTTCACTCAGAGAAAGTACTGGATAAACAGCCGCCCGAAACCACCTTTGCCAATGAGTGGGTAACCTCAAAATGAACACAGGCATCGAGTAAGCTTTTACGCAAATCTGTGTTCAATATAACACGGACACCTCCAATAGAGCTTGTTCTCGAGAACCGCAGTATACACGCTCCAAGATAAACAGTCGTAAACTGCTCACTAAAAGCTTCCAGGGTTCAGAACACTCATCGACATCAACTGAATATCGCCGGTATATTGGTTCAAAGAGGAGACATGTATGTATGACCTGGTACGATCAGCTATTAGATACCTCATATGATGGAAGTGGGGATACGATTTTCATTTCATATGATTGTATTTCGTCTTATCTGATGAATGGATTAATCTATCTAATATTTGTCAGACGGGAGAAGATGTCTCTCCAGCGAAGATGAAATGTCAGATAGGTAATTGGACAGTAAACAAGCGTTCGAAGAGGGGAGTCGGGAGATAACAGACATTTAGAACGACAGGCATCGTTACACATGATCAGTTTCCTCATCGTATCGCGAAAATGAGGTATTGTGTTTCACCCATGATATTCTCATTTGACCGACGTCCAAGTTTACATGCTGTTATCTTAGCGGCTTCGAAACTTTTCATCCCAAAGGGCACTACCTATAAACCCCTACAGTGACCAGAAAAGCCAAAACACACCTTTTAGTGCTGTAAGTAGTATAGAAAGAGTAGTTAAGGCCCCCTTTTGCCGGGGGAGATAACTCTGTTTGCACTTTTTTGATCTTTGACAAATTTCGGGTTATCTCCCTTGATTCGAACATTTGCGTGTTTTCACAGAAAAATAAATAAATAGATAAATAAATAAATAAATAAATAAATAAATAAAAAGCGGAACACGCACTCGTACACTATACAATATACGGGGAAATGCCTGTATGGGTATATCCCCAATATTGGCTATATGGGAAGAGGGGTGGTCAAGTTTTTTCGTGGGCTTTACCATGGGTTGTGGGGTCTCGTTTTTCTCGTCTCGCCAAGAAAATGACAATGGGAAGGGTTTCGAAGCGAAACGGTGAAATTTTTGGAAAAAGTCATCGGTATGTAGCCCCATATAGTGCCATACTGGCTATATGGGGAGAGGGGTTATCAAATTTTTTTCGTGGGCTGTACTATGGGTGGTGGGGTCTCGTTTTTCACGTCTCGTCATTTAGAACATGATGGGAAGGGTCCAAGAGCGAATCGGTGAAATTTTTGGGAGAAGTCACCGAGGGCTGTATATAGGCCTATAGGCTGGCTATATGGGGGATAGGTTCAACCTGGGAAATTCACACACGTTCATTGTGATATGGGTTGTTTGGTTTTGTTTTTCACGTTTCGTCATTTAGAACATGATGGGAAGGGTCCCGTAGCGAATCGGTTAAATTTTTGGGAAAAGTCACCGAGGTCTGTATATAGGCCTATAGGCTGGCTATATGGGGGATTCCGAAGAAAGTGATTTTTTGTGGTGTACAATGTAGAATGATAGTAGCATTTTGTCATTCTTCGGTTATTTATTAACTGTTTCTCGAAGCCGACTTCGTCGAACAGGGAATGCTACTGTGTCTGACTTTGCCGTTTGTCATCATTTCTTACATGTTACGCATTTCACCAATTCATAATTGCACAGATATCTTTCCTGGTCATCCAGAACTTATAGTTTTGATAAATATGTTCCTTCGTCCTTTTATATCAGTTATACTGTTTTTTACAAGAGAAATTATAGGAATGGACAAACTTCGGAGCTGTACTCCACGTAAACATATTTGATGCACAAGCCTTCGACTCTCATGCCGGAGCCTTAATCAAGTGATCTGTTGAATTTCATAAAATTGCCATTAAATATACCGATTGTCCAATTGTTTATCCGTTTCTAAGGTTGAACTAATGATATATGAAACTATACATAATAGAAGTTCTAATGTATATATGTATATCTCAAAGGAACAGTACTTCATTCAGAAGTTCAAATGTGAATTAAACTGCTAATAATACCTTTATTGATATACGAACTGTAGAATTGAAACAATTAATTATTTCTTTTATGCATGCATCGACTGAAAAAGGAGATGTCAGACAGTCAATCATGTATTTATCAAGTCTGGACTTATCAGGCAATATCGCCTCAACGGATATGTCTTCTAATGTTCTGTTTTGTTCTATATACCATTGTCGGATTATATCAAACTGTTTTACCTTTTGTCTACTGCATTATATTGTAAATATGTATGTCTCCAATGCCCAATTAGTATATAAAAATGCGTTTTAACATGTTCAACTACAAGGCAACTATATGTATATATAGCCTTACATATGAATAAATTTATTATTGCTACTGAAAAGTCCATAAAATGGACGAAACCGGTTTAGCAGAGCAATATTCAGTTTAGCTCTAACTCTACATTTTGTGTAGTTTTATTTCTTATGTATATCTCTATATAACATTCGGTCATAAACAATCCGTTTGCAAGGTTGAACTAATGATATATAGAACTATACATAATAGTGGCTCTAATGTATATATTTATATCTCTATAGAACATTCGGTCATAAACAATTGGACAATCTCTATGGTAACTATACATGTCAGATCCAACATTCAGCGTTCAGTCGTCGTCCTCTAGAAAACTGTCCGTGTCAATAATGGAATTACAATCCGCCTTTTGTACATTTTTGAGATAACATACAATAAATGTCACACTTTAGGTTATTTCACTCATATCGTGCCCGTTTGGTTGGTGAAAGAAGCCGCTGTCGGTAAGTAACTGAAAAAGTTCCACACATGCATCAGCGGGCTTGGAACCCGTTCCGGCCTGGCAGTTTGAGGCTAGCGATCGGTTAGACCACTCGGTCACCGAGGGTCTCGATAGAACACAAAAGAGTTTGCCTGTGCAATTATCCGTGATTTCAGCAGCTACTGGTTCGTATAATTTCACAGTGACCTGCCTTTAAATTCCGGAGAATATTTTGAACGGGTTATAACTAACATAATTTTATACAGATAGATAGATTTATTTGCACACTTATGCCACGAGGGCTAAAGGCAATACAACCACAAACATACATGGCTATACATGTACAATGCTAAATTATAGGCCTTAAGGGCACGCTAATCTATATACAGACATAGAATAAACAAGACAACATACAATTAAAATAATAACACACACTCATAGAGGACAGTTACATGTACCCTCTCAGTCAGATGTGGGGAGATTTTCCCAAGCGATCTTGCCCAATGCATTTACAATGTGTGGGTTGTCAGACGCCATCAGTCTGACAAATGTATCGTCACTTCAAGGGCCGCCCACCAGTACAGATTGCGAGTGTAATCGTACCACGTCGAAGAGACATTTCCGACTTGCCGAATATTTCGCACAGGACAACAGAAAATGTATCTCAGTCTCGACAACGTTACATGTGGCGCACAGACGCTTCTCTGGTGAGGTATCTGAATACCGACCACTTTCAATTTTCAGTTTATGAGCACTTATTCTTAATTTTATAAGTGCTGACCGAAATTTTCGATTAGGAATAGCCAACACCGTTGTTTCATGCTCCAACCTGGTTTTGAACATACGGTATGTGCTCAACTTCGACGAATTCGAGACGATTTGCGACCAGATCTCGTGAAATCTGTGATAAAGTTTTCCATTAATGAATTTAATTGTGGACTTCTGTTTTTTACATTTCTGGTTTTCCCAAAGATGATCACTACTTGTGTTTGAGAGCAACTTTTTAATGGAAGTAACCCAATTATCACATTTAGTTGTCCTTTGTACTTCCACCTGTTTCATATAGCTCTTATAAACTAAGGAGGACGGGTCTGATGACTGAATATGGAACAGATAGTTAATACTCTTGATTAGTGCATGTAATTTTACAGGCACTCTTCCCAATTCTCCTAATACCGCCATATTCATCGCTTTCGAATGAACGCCAAGAATTTGTTTACAGTATCTCAAATGTACCTTCTCACAATCAGCAGTCTTTTGTAATATAGAATCTAGGCAAGTATTTCCGATATACCCGATCCAGACCTCAGACCCATACAGTAAGATAGGTTGAATTACACTATCAAATACTGTGCACGCTACACCAACAGGCAGTTCATACATTGTTTGTCACAATGAAAACATGGCCTTACTTGCCCTGGAAGCAAGGTTAATTATACCCTGATTAAATTTCCATTACTGCGTAGTATAAGCCCCAAGTATTTGTATTTATTTACACATTCTAAGGGGGAGTGATTGATGTGGAACACCAGATTACTACCACGACTGTGACCAAACACGATCACTTTTGTTTTTATCACATTAATAGATAACCCCCAGAGATCAACAAATAAACCAAGCTTATCAAGTTTCCTTTGCAAATCCTCCTCAGATAACGACAGCAGAGCTATATCATCAGCATAGGCGAGACAGTGCACTCGTTCGTCCCACAACGTTGGGGAATGATCACTTGACATGTCCATCAAGAGGTCATTTATAAACAGATTAAATAGCACTGGACTAAGCACGTTTCCCTGGTGAACACCCCTTGTGATGGGGAACTCGTTGCTCATGCATGAACCACCTTTAACTCTGGACTGGCTATGGAGGTATACATCTCTAACTACTTGATACACGGGTCCGTTGATACCTTCCCGTTGCATTTTTAGAAACAGGGCATCATGCCAAACAGAGTCAAACGCTTTGTTAAAATCTACAAAACAAGCAAACAGTTTCTTCTTATTTTTAGTATGCTTGTCCACAAGCGTCTTTAAAGTCAATATATGATCCGCTGTACGACATCCTCTACGGAAACCAATCTGACATTTGGATAATAGGTTGTTTTTATCTAGGTACTCAACTAGTCTACTATTTATAAGAGAACAAAATATTTTACCCAGGCAGCTGTTAATAGTTATCCCTCTGTAATTACCAGGATCCAGAGGGTTGCCGCTTTTGTGAATGGGTACAATCATGCCATTCGACCAAACTTTTGGAAAGTGACCATTTACTAACAGCGTGTTGCATAAAATTAAGAGAACACTTTTGATTTGTGGGTAGGCAGTTTTGAGCATCTCATTACTAATGCTATCAGAGCCACTGGCTTTGTTTTTTTTCAGTGATTTGATCGCGGAATCGAGTTCCTTTTCTGTTATTTGACCATTAAGCTCTTTTGTATGAGATTCCTTCTCCAGACGCACTTTTTCTTCTTTGACTTCCTCGATGCGTGCGTTTTTCAGATTTTCGGAAGAAAACGTGTGCAGATTACTATAATGAGAATACCAGTCATTAATATCAATCCTGTCAGATTCGTTATTCACGTGGTCAGATTTTAGTTTCTTTAACCTTTTCAATGTTGATGACGTGCAGTGCACGTCACTGCTTTCTCTCCTCATTGTGTTCATGACGTGCAGCGTACGTCCAAGTTCGCAGTCGTTCTGTGACAGTGATGTTGCGTCGGCGGACGTAATTCTGTGCATTGAGAGACACGCTGATCAAACGAGCAGGTAATTCCGTTGTTACCGGCACATCCGCAAATGGCATTTCCTATTATTTTGCCATCAAAGCATGGACGACACGTCTAAGTGTACAGTATTCTTGTAAAGGCCGCGACATGGCAGGAGAACCCAGGTTAAACAGTGAAAGGGTTAAGACATTCCAAACCGTTGCTGGGTCTTTGTCAGATGCACCATTCAGCTCATTTAATAGCTGTTGCCTATATGTGCGCCAGGAATTCCGAGTTTTCCTACAATATTCTCTCTGTTTACTAAAGAATTTTGCCTTAATATGAGTGTTGGTATTATTGCGTTTAAATGTATTATTGAGTCGGGTCATTTGTTTGTGTAGATTCTTACACTCTTTATCGTACCACACTTTGTTCACTTGTTTGGGTTTTGACATACGACCCCGAGTTGTTTTCATACTGCCATCAGCAGCGTATCGCAGAATGTCTGATAAGATGTTGAGACATTTATCTGGGTTAGGTTCAGGGCCATCAAGTGCATCCAGCATTTCATCCAGTTTAGAAGTTAATTGCTCTGATACACTCTTACTGAAGCTTACATATGTAAGCTATTTTTCCAGTATGCAAATAAAGTGTCATTTTGCTCAGAATAATGATAATAGAAATAAATCGATTCTTTCATGTGCCCGTACAGAGTGCGAAATATCAGGATATACGTCTTTCGCCTTTCCAGGCAGAGTTAACGTTTATATGTATACCCCTACGGTGAATTTTGAATAATTGCCTGGTGAAAACTTCCAGTTATGGCCGACTGTTTAACTTGACGTCGAATATATCACGCCCCGTGGACTAGTTGAATGTCCCTATCAGGGCCATCTGTTTTTGTTTGTTCTTCCCAAAGGGGTAAAATCATGCGCGTCGACATCGTTCCTGCTTCACGGTGTCAGTTAATAATTGAGGCTTCGACTTCACCCAGAGAAAGTACTGGATAAACAGCCGCCCGAAACTTTCAACCCAGCAATCTGCCAAAGTGTGGGTAACCTCAACATGAACACAGGTATCGAGTAAGCTTTTACACAAATCTGTGTTCAACATAACACGGACACCTCCAATAGAGCTTGTTCTCGAGAACCGCAGTATACACGCTCCAAGATAAACAGTCGTAAACTGCTCACTAAAAGCTTCCAGGGTTCAGAACACTCATCGACATCAACTGAATATCGCCGGTATATTGGTTCAAAGAGGAGACATGTATGTATGACCTGGTACGATCAGCTATTAGATACCTCATATGATGGAAGTGGGGATACGATTTTCATTTCATATGATTGTATTTCGTCTTATCTGATGAATGGATTAATCTATCTAATATTTGTCAGACGGGAGAAGATGTCTTTCCAGTGAAGATGAAATGTCAGATAGGTAATTGGACAGTAAACAAGCTATCGAAGAGGGGAGTGGGGAGATAACCGACATTTAGAAAGGCAGGCATCGTTACACATTATCAATTTCCTCATCGTATCGCGAAAATGAGGTATTGTGTTTCACCCATGATATTCTCATTTGACCGACGTCCAAGTTTACATGCTGTTATCTTACCGGCTTGAAAAGTCAAAACACACCTTTTAGTGTTGTGCAGTCACTAAACAGTCCAATGAGTTCTGTTCCTGTATTGAATTAATGAATTCGATTCATTGATATAACTTGATAGTAATGCGCAGTTGGTCCAGTGAGTTTTACTCTCATACATTTGTCAGCACTCTTCGGTGAACCTACAGTAGCGTTTCTTGCAGTACTGTATGGTATTTGAACGTCACTGTTCAAATAATTAATTGTACGCTGTGGTTACTTATCGGTACTGCACAACATTTAGGATACATCTAGCGCTCAATTTTCATTGATAACGACATATTTTATATTGATTTTCACATAAAGCAAAGAATGATAGATCAGTTTATTTTATATTTGAGTTTGTTTGGCATAAATTCAATGCTCCAGCTAACCATGCCGTGTATTCGCATATTTTCACCATATATGAGTACATATCTATTATCACATTACAAGTTAACCTACTCCATGAAATAATCCACCACAATGCCGCCCAGGGAACACGTGGACAGACTTTTAAAGAAGCCAGCAATTCGTTAATGTTGGACTTCGCTACATTTCGGGCTCAATGATTTCATTATTATCTGCTGAATCATCTTTGTGAAAAGACCCTGCCTGGAGGATTCATGTCCATAAATTTCCCATGATTGTGTTACTCTATCTATCTTTGGGGCTTTGTACCGGCACATCACGGAGCCTGTAAGCACGACCATATGTAGTAAAGACGGTTTGATGATCTCTATTACGATCTCTGATCGATATAATGTGATGTCTACCACCATAGAGTGTTATCGTATAGTTAACAGTGCTCTAGGGTAAGGGGTTATCTCTCCACAGCGCCGACCCTGGTCATATTTATAAAAAAAACAAAATCTCTCGTGAACCCACTTATCTTGTAATAAATAAATTTTCCGTGAATTCGATATCCGTGATATACAGTGAACCTATAACTTATCTTGCATAGATCAGCTAGGGAAATTGGCCAGTGAATTGCCGTACTATTAGATACATTACCGATCGATCTCTCACACAAAATAGGATTGTAAAGTGCGGTAAACTGCGCGCAATGAATACCCATATATTTGATATAGATACCCCATATGTTAAGCCTTGTCAAATGCCTAACTACACCAGTTCATTCTCATCATCTTCTGGAACATTCATTAGATGATCAGAATACACTCATCGAGAAAAGATGAACTTCTGATTAAGTAATATATCTCGAATTACTATATTTCTATTGCCTTCGAGTTCAATGCTGGATCGATCGAATTCACAATATACACAACCGAATTCTTCTTCTAGTGCTCCTATCCAAATCTTGAAAATAATACCTACCGATTTACTAATGGCGAGGATTAAAACTGGAAGAAACCCCATGTTTACTTCTGAAATTAGATTAAACGAGCATACAGCCATTTTGTCTGTGTAGGAAGGTAGAAATCGAAACTTTGGATTGGAACATAATCGTTTTGAATGAGGAAATACGTTGATGAGGGAATACGTTGTTTTCTTTTCAGTTGGAAGCCTGAAACAACAGTATCTTCTATAAATAATCGATTTTGACAACACCAAACATTTACTGCTTTTCCATAAATGGTCCGTGAAGCAAACCACGAGAGTTCGGATGTGTGGGAATCCATAGCGTGAACGTTCAGATGGAATTATAAACTGTTCTAATCTCTAACAATTAAATGAGAATTTTTTCTTTCAGTTGTGTCCACTCAAATCTTAATTGACACAGTAAAATAGAAGTGGGCTTAGCAGATGGCTTAATTCTGTTTCGGCAAAGCCATGTTTTTATTATTGATCATTTAAATGTATCGCGTGCAGTAAAGAGTGAGTGTTCGAATTGCATATCTTTGTGTATTCCAAATTACTTCAGTTTCAAAAGCTCGTACCCTATATTTGATATTTTTAACTTTCGATTGATATATACTGCTGTATGGAACTATTTGCTTTAGATCCCTAGAAAAAAATACTATATTCGAAACTGCAATCGGGATATTTGTTTTTTAAATCTTATACTTCCATATATAGATTCGCGTATAACAGTGTACATTTTTATATGAAATATTAATCAATCATAATAGAATATAAAACATGCGAATGCTGATTTGAAGAGGCCAACTATTTGTTAATGTTCCATGTATACATATTCCGGCCACAGTGATTCCTTTATTATCCAAAGAATCATCTTCGCGAAAAAAAAAATCAGCCGGGAGGATTCTTGCTCATTTGTCCATAAATCTCTCATGAGTTCGTGTATCTGATCCGACCTTTAGGGCTTTGCATGCAAGCTCGACCTTATGCAGCAAAGGCGGATTGATCATGATGAGCCCTATAAAGATATCTGATAGATATAATGTCGTATATTTCCATCGTATTTCTCAACAAAATCATCTTTCAAACACACACTCACTCTTCTCTTGTAATAATTCCTTTTTTTTCGTGAAATTCATTTCCAGTATTTAATACGATTGATTTGAAAATGTTGTATAGCTCATCAGTACGAAAAATTGCCAGTGTTATGGTCGTACCCATCTACCTCTCACACCATCTACCTCTCACACCATCTACCTCTCACATCATCTACCTCACACACAATAGGATTAAAAAGCGATAATACGGCAGTGAACAAGATAGGCAGATGTTTCATCTAGGTACATCATATGTTACATATCAAATGCAAAGACTCCTATATATTGTGAAACATAGTTTTTCAATGAGAGGCAAGTATCTACACCAATTAATTATTGTCATCATCCGCAACATTCCTAAAATTGTCAGAACAAACTCTTAAAACCAAGATGAAATTCCCGTCTGTATCTCTAGATACAAGCCTTCTATTGCATATTGCGTGGGATGGTGGATCGATCGAATATTCAATATACAAAAGTTTTATCCGTATATCTTTACCAAGGGCGAGTATTAATGCAAGAAAAACGACCATATTTGCTTTATAATTTAAATCACACAACCGCTCGGTTATTTTTTTCTGTGTATTAAACCAGAAGACGAAAATATATATTGCCCCGAAATCTGTTTTCATTTCCAGTCACTTCATTATAGAGTAGAAGTTCTTGTGTTCGTTTCCAAGTCACATTGACTGCACAGCCTAAGTCAACAGGATATTCTATGGTTAATGTTTCTTAACAGCATCATATTGTTGTGGTCTTTCCAAATTTGATCCGCGAGGGAAAGAATGAGTGTTTAAATGTGAGGGAAGTCAGAGAGTGAAAGTATAGTTGGTAGCGGAAACTGTTGCAACCCAGAATCGTCTTATGAGGCGAGTTGTTTTTTCTCTTAGTGTGCGTTCAAATAGAGAGTACAGTCAGTCCGTTCAATCAACAAAACCACCCTTTGTGAAAGAACAAAGGTTGGTTTCGGAGATTTCAGATAGCTTAGTTATTTTTTTTATCATTTTGAATCAATCAAATGCAAAGCATGCAGCAAAGATCGAGAATTTGATATATATGTTTGTGTGTTCTGAATACACTCGGTAACATCAGTTTATCTTACCATATATGTGACATGCATTTTTGCTTTCAGTGGATACATATCGTTGTATATAGATTAGCGTATAACAGTGTGCATAATTGATGAAATACTGATGAACCGTTATAACGTAGAAAACATGCGGATGATTCCTATTCTTATAGACAGCAATGATTTTCTTATTATCGGTTGAGACTGCCTGAAGGAGGAGTGGGCTGTTGTGGTTAAATTCACCCCAATTGGGTTAGTAAACTCATCTTTTGGGCTTCCGCTGACACGATATATGCTCTATAGATACTCCAACTATCTGCAGCAAAAAGCGGACTTTTGATCTCTATAACGATCCCCGGTAGATTTTATTCGATACGTATGCCTTTTAGTGTTTTCTTATGGTTAACATTGTCCAAGAGAATCGTAGTTAGTTACATGTCCACATGGCAGTGTCCGTAATTCTAAAAACAAAACCACAATCGTCTGCCCCATTCACACATCACACCCTCCAGCAATAAAAAAAAACCAATACAAAAAAAAAAAAACACAAACAAAAAAACACAAAACAAAACAAGCAATATGTTGTATAGATCAGCTACAAAAATAACTCCGCTGGAATCAGATTATAACATTCCCATCAGCTAGTTTGGATTGGGACTGTCTGGAAGGGTCTGCAAGAATTGATCGCTGGCCAATATATTACCACGTAACACTAAATGATATGATAGGATACAACAAGAATAGGCCCCTGGAATTGCCGAAACGTGCGTTCCTGTATATACGGACGGCGGGTGTGGAAAACGTGACTCGTGTCAATTACATGGAGTATGTGTAAAGGAGACAGAGAGTAGGCAATACAATGTAAATATGATCATCGATTCTATGAGTCAAAAACAGAGATAAAACTCTGTACTCTAGGCATTAACGAAATAAATTACGGTAGATTTATCAGCATGATTTATATCCAGTCAACACGATGTTGATTTCCTCATCATTGCCAAACGTGTACGATCGATCTCTCATCTGAGCCGAAGAATGTAAGAGAACGGAGAACATTAGCCTCTATACGATGTTTGAATCATATATCAAGTCGCTATTTAACACATGCATCAACGCCGTGTTTAGTTTAAATTTATTTCTTGCTACTGGCATAGGTCATCGTCGTATAAAGTCGCCAACCTTAGTCGACCTTTCTCGGAAACCACATTTCGTCATGCAGCTCCTAACAAAGAAACGTTGTAAAGTGTCGTTTGTTGACGGACGGAATTGAACTTCTGAGATACCACCCATTAAATCATCACCTAACAACCCAAGATAGACGAACCCTCGCACGTACTTCACATTTCTCATTCTTGACAACATAATTATTGTCAGAATACATGTGAACAATAGTTATTATATGTACACCAAATTGCTATTTTCAGAAGCCACATCTATATTCTCTCTACCGGTGAGTAGAGAGAATTACATTTCACAAGTTCATTCTGTGGAATCCACATTTGTTGTAATTCTCTGGCACAGCATATAATCTTAGCCTGGCCTCGCTATGATGAGAAGCCAAGGCCGTATATTACTACTAGTTACATTGCCTAGGGATCGAGATTATTAGTTAGCGATTTTGGTCCACATCGCTGACATTGGTCACATTTCTAGAAGAAAGTATCTTTCACTATTTGTTTGTGAACATATCCCTTTCTTCAGATTTCTGGTACTTGCATGTGTGAATTTATTTTTGAATAATCTGTATAGCTCAACTACGAAAGATGTCCAAACTCGATTCCGACATAGCTATTTCAATAGGCCACATGGAGTTTAGATGTTGGCTGCCTGCCACCTATGAATTGCTTCCGGCGATCAATGGCTGTGTTGATCGCGGCTGAAATTGTTTGAAAGGAGCCTTCTCTAAGACACCCCCCAAAGAAAAACTTTTGCAGTTTCACTGAAAATAATGTATAACATATATAAGATACCCATCATGGTTACAAAATCACATCAAAAGTCATTGTTTGTAGTTCATCACCAGCGAATATTAGAGGGGATAGGTGAAAATAAGCTGAAAGAACTTGTTCCCAATGTTTTTGATAAAATGCAATAAAATAAGTTCAAAACAAAACACCGAATATGATGGGGCATTGTCTTCTCTGGCACGCACTAGGAGAAAGGTGACGAGACACATGTGCAAAATAAATTGATGATAATCTGACCAGTCCAGACCCATGACAAATTTAGAGACAAAGATACAATAGATTTGGCCGTACCAGAAAACATGTTCGAATAATCAATCCTTTGAGCCGAAGAATGGGAGAAGTCGGAGTCACTGTAAGAAAACTAGACACATATATCATTACACCTATTGACACATGTATCGATGCTGTACGCAGTTCGATTTATTTATCGACGGCAGGGTCTACGTTAACTGAATATTGAATGACGGGCTAGACGTTTGTATTTATCCACGGCATAGTCCCAATGCGCCTAAACCTAAATGCCTTGCAACAATTTTCCATTGGAAGCGGACACTTTCTGGCATTGTTGTATGTTGATGGGGTATTACTGGGGTCAAATGTGGTACCAACTAAGCTTTTTTCTTCACTCTGTGGCTAAGAGTGACACAAATTATTTTATTTCAAATTAGATAAAGA
>JAVTVY010040765.1:0-17676 GCA_036873755.1 Hanleya hanleyi | reverse complement strand
AAGACAATATATTCAATATTTAGCACATTTATAATCTACTATAATTAGAAGAGATTCGCATTAAAATATCTGTAACACCGTGTCGGAGAAGGGACAATATATTCAATATTTAGCACCTTTATAATATCATCTAATTAGAATATAATTTGATTGTTGCAATCAAGTACCAAAGGAAGATGTTGTTTTTGGCGTTTTGTTTCTTTCGAAATTACAATGAAAGGGACCGATTGTCTCCGAAACACCTTCGGTCATCGTTGAGTGATTGGTTTGTTGTGCCAGTAAGTCTGAATACATGTCAGCTGTCTGCATCAGTGAGGTTGCCTTTATATCGCCCGTTCTGTAGGCACCAATCAAGCATTACCTGGGACTGTCTTAACCCTACGTGGCCTTGTGGGGGGGCATTATGCCCCCCTACCAAACTTTCTGCGCTATCTTCGGAACGACAAAAAAATGGAGAGCTGAAACTTCGTGACTTTATAGTTTATCATATTGGGGTCATTTTGAGCCTATTTGTATGACCCCCGACGAAAGGATCATGGGTAAATTCAAGATGGCGGCCATGTCGGTCCCAGAAAAGTGATGTTTTTGTCATATTTCTTCAAAATTTCTGCTTTTCTGCGATGAAAAGTGGGTAAAAACTATTTTATTTCACATCACATTAATATTTACTAATTTATCATGCTGTTTTTGCGGGGAAATTGCATAAATAAAAAATTCGGAAAATCTGATCGAAAAATCGACCAAAAAATGTCGTTTTTGAAAATGACGTCACTGTGACGTCATCAAGTCGGCCATCTTGGATTTTTTTACATTTTGTGGTAGAGCTTGACCCAAGGGTATAGTGTGGTAAGTTTCAGCCCCCTAGCTCAAGGGGTCAGAAAAATAATTAGGGGGGCCATTCCCCCCCCAGGCCACGACAGGTCCCCAAAAGCCCAGGCCAGATAGGGTTAAACAGCCTATATACCAGCACATGCGCGTTGTTTAACCAGGAAGAACGATAGAATAATCTGTTATTGTCTGAGTGGAGTTGCACAGACCACAAATGAAAATGTACTTGCGACTCTCTTAAAAATCCTTACAGAACAGCGCATGCGCGTTGTTTAACCAGGAAGAACGATAGAATACTCCCTGTTATTGTCAGAGGAGTTGCACAGACCAGCAAATAAGGGGTAGGACTGCCTTAAACCTCCTTAATCACCAGCCCATGCAAGATTGAAAATATGTAGCATTTGTGCTAATTATACAATATATTTTCTTTAAGGAGAGGCAATCGGACAATTTGGAGCTGCGATTTAGAAGAAATATTCAATATTTATCATGGCTGCAATTTAGAAGAAATATTCAATATTTAGGATTTTGTGCTAATTATACAATATATTTTCTTTCGGGAGAGGCAGTCCGACAATTTGCGTTTGCGAGTTATCATGAATACTGAATATTTCTTCTGGCTGCAATTTAGAAAGAAATATTCAATATTTAGCATTTGTGCGAATTATACAATATATTTCCTTTGGGAACAGGCAAGTCAAAGTGCTAACTAGCAGTAATCCTAGAAATTATCTTCAAAGTAGCACACCCCTTTCTAAATATCACTGATTTTAGAAATTATTTGCGAAGTAGCAGATCTGCTAAATAGCATGCGAGACAATAATAACCATTCCTGCGCCTTAATGGGATTACTCTGGCTGATTACTCAGTGATCGGCGTGAGTTTTTTCTTATTTCAAATGGTGTTATTCGTCAACATAATCATAGCAAAATGAATAGTGTTCAGTACAAACATTATCGCGCAGAACTCAATATCAGTTTGTAAAATAGAATTTAGCTCAGGAGCCTCTGAATAAATATTACCTCGTCCTGTGGAGGCTTCATTGCTGAGCAGAGCTAACAAACTGTTTAGACATATCTGGGTCAAGTTGTCGCATAATATTGTGTACAGAGAAAGGTCAACTGACCCCTGCTGCTCACAAGTATCATAAATTACAGGAGAACTAGATAGAAGAATGTAGGCTGCAAAATATTCTCGAGGCCTTTCCAAGGGACACCCTTTACCAAGTTTCAAAGTTCCAAAGTCCTCAGGTCCAAAGTTCCAAGCTCCAGCTACCAAGCTCTCAGCTCTTAAGCTCAAAAGCTTCCACCTTATTATAATTTTATTACGATCCCTGTTTTTTGTACATACAACCACATTTGTGTCAAAGAGGTCAGGAAACTTGACGGGGATAGCTATGGGACATAGAAAGTGACCCCACTCCTCTCTAAAATTTAAAAAGCCCATCTAACTGATTCTTGGGGGTCAGAAGTCCGTGAAACTTCGAAAGAGTACATGTGACTATGGGATCAGAAAAAGTAAGGAGGTAGAGGAGGTACACTAACATGCGCTTATGAAACAATGATATAATGATTTGCTGAATATTCTGTTAAAGAAAACATTTTGAGCTATGTGAATATACTACCAAATGTAGAGTCATGGACGGTTGGACTGGGACTGTTTGACCAGTTCACCTGTGTTCAATCATATAACATTAAATCGGAGACACATGACCAAATTGTCTTTGACAGATGCGACCAAGTTCATGGAAGACTGTTACGACCATCATATTTCTTGTATTTAACACAAAATACGTACAGGACTAGGAGATAGCAAATGCTCGCTACAGTTTTCTGTGAATTTGACGGCATTTGTCAAAGAAAAATCGGTCAAGTGTACCCGGCCTCACAAGCGTTCATTATACCAGTCATAACCTAGAGTAAATGCTATAATAACTGAGTCATACTGCCAGTAAGAAATAATAACCCCCAATCCTGTTGACAAAATTTAAAACTATTGAATTCTTCACCCTCCAAGATCATTACAAACGAGAAAATAATAGATTATCTGCAGTATTTACAATAGCTGAGTTCTGTTGAATATGAAGATGCACCCCCTAACTATGCTCATTAAATCAGTGTTGATCCTATATACCCTCCTTCTCCGGATGATTCGGACTGACATCTTGACCTCTCTTAGTCACTAGACACCCTATGTATACTGAATTACCATGAAGCATTATTACACATTTGCAATTCAATTAGAATATCTTGCTGCTTATTATTAGAACATTTCCACAAAGTGGATGCTCTTATGTATTACCGAGAAACTACGCTGCCGCCGTCCTTATTTCAAACGAACATATCTCGGAAACCGTTGGAGATTGATTACATAAACTTTGTTTGCTGTGTAGAAAAGTATGGAAAATTTGCCTGGTTATGTTGTCATAGTTTTATTTGATCACTAGATGACGCTGTAGTCGTGAACATTTCTTACACGATTTTTTTTTCAACGGCTTGTTCGATGGAATTCAACTTAAACATGTATAAATGTGACATTTCACAGTCAGATAATATTCAATGGTTGACATGTGATTAAATTGTATAATTCTGTGGTCTTGGTTACATTTTATGTATTAGCTGAAATTGAATAATGTTCATGAATTTGCTAACCAGCTTCACCATCTGAGCTAAGAGCTGACTGTCTTGTGAAGATGACTAGCAGCTCCTTTTACATGTACTTGTTTACCTGGCCACTGGCCAATTTATGCAATCCTGGCAGTTGTGTATCAAATTTCGGTTGTCATACAGTCATATCTGTCCTTCCTTTGATATTTCTGAGAGCATTATTGACACGAGTTAAACCTCTCAAGGATTATAGCTGATACACTCAATTCAGCTGGTAAAGTCAATACAATCACTGGGAATAACCCTCAATCTACAGCTTTAGTATCTTAGTTCTTGGTCCTTCAAAGACCATTCACAGGGTATTCATCACACTGTATATGTCACTGACCAGCTTAAACAGTAAAGAGGAGAGTAAGCATATCAGGTCTTTCTACTTGCTTATCACACCTTGGCAGTATGGTGAAGTACTTCAACTTTGGGATTGGTATTTATGTGAAGTTCGTGTTAATAAGATTCTTGTGTTTAGCAACTTACTTAACTAATTGTCTTGAATAAATTACAAATCTCAAAATTGATTTAAAATGCATATCTGGAACTTTATGAATGTTCATTGAGGGTAGGTCTACTCTGGGTGTATTTATTGCTTCTTTTGATGGATATTATGAGAAATAACTGCCATATTTTTTAAGTTTTAGTGCACTGATCTCAATTTCTCATTTAAAATGGTGATTTCCCATCATAGAAAGCCATGGTAGCACAATGATCTAGCCATGGTTGTTTCGTCAAATACTTTTGCTGACATCTGCCCGAAATTCACACATCCGCATGGTGGCAACTCTGTTCTCTGAACCATAGTGTTCTTGTTTAAATAGTTTTTGAACAGGAAAATGAAAGCAAATTCAATTTACATTTAAGAATTACTGTTCACTGTGTGATGAAATCTACAGGCAAGACAAATATGTCATGCTTGTTGACAGAAATCCATTGAAATAAGCATTCGTTGAAATCTTCACACTTGTTCCCACAATTATAATTCATTATTTCAATGATTTTGGAAAGTGATCAAATTTATTAGAACTTGTCCCCAAAATTGAGTATAATTGTCCCCCGACGCCCGAAGGGCTAAAGGTGGACTATAGTATTGGGTGCGTCCGCGGTCCGTCTGGCACCCAAACTGAACGGATTCTTTCCAAATTTGGTATGTGGGTGCCTCGTCTCAAGATCTCGCCTGGGATTGTTTTTCGTGCCGATCCCCCTACAGGTGGCGTCACCTGAGGGCAGAGTTAAAATTTCCATTCCGGACAATAATTTTTGAAAAACTGAACGGATTCTTTTCATATTTGGTATGTGGGTACCTCGCCTTAAAATCTCGCTTGGGATCGTTTTTCGCACCGATCCGCTTATAGGTGGCGCCACTTGGTGGCAAAGTTAAAATTTCATTTCCGGAAAATAACTTTTGAAAAACTGAATCTCGCTTAGGAGTGTTTCTCGCGCCGATCAACATACAGGTGGCGCCTAAAAATACCGAGTTCATTAAAAGACTTGTTATTACTACTTGATAGAGATGCCTATTTCTGTGTAAACGTTTTCAATGAGAACAGAAAAAATGGACACTAACTGCCGGACACTATAGCAGGCATATTTTTGTTATCCAACAAAGAGCGTTTTGACAATTTCAGTTGCCAGTATTGACATCTATTGACAAGTTGACAAACATTATTTGCTCCTGGTGTATCGGATTATGGTCTACGCAGGAGTTTTCATCTTTTACCTGCATCTAAAAAGCTATAATAACAAGTTATCTTCCCGAGAAATACATGTATCCCAAAACCAATAGGCTCTAGTTATTATTTTTTGTCCCCCGCCGCAACGCGACCGGGGACTTTAAAATGGTTCTTGCTTCTTTGTGTCCGTGGATGTCCGTGAATGTCCGTGTACGTCCGTGCATTTCTGTTCGAATTTTCCGCAAGCGATAACTTCCTAACGCTTTGTTGAATTCTTCCGAAATTCGGCATACGCATTCCTTGCGACAAGATGCCAGTCGATATTGCATTTCAGCAACATCTGCCTGAAGGTGGCGCCACTGGGTCAAAATAAATCTTGGTTCTTTGTGTCCGTGTACGTCCGTGCATGTCTGTTCGAATTTTACACAGGTATGAAAGCATACTAAAATGGGGTAAGAAACTGCTACAACAGTCTGTTACTTATTCAGTACTAAAACGGGGGATATTTCGCTTCCTGGGTTTACCGCATACCCAATTCTCCCTCTGGCACTGAAGAGCGGTATGCAGGGCAGAAGAGCAGGAACTATCAATCCCAAACCAGGTGACGTCATAGTTCTTCTAGGTAAAACAAGCGCATGTGCGAAGCATACGCGAAGAATGACTAGATTTTAAACACAGTATCTGGTAGAGTGATTCGGTGGCCGAGTGGGTTAGAGAGGTTCGGCTGTCGGCACAAGGGTCGCGTGTTCGCCCCCACTCAGGACAGACTGTAGTAGCAGGGTGTTAGCTGGAAATGGAGTGCTACCATCCCCGCAGTACTGAACCCCTAGTTTTTGAAATTCGTGTCATCTTAAATGAAGGACAACATTTCCTTCGATTTTGCTATCAAATAATTGCATTCCACGTCATATGATTTACCCTAAAGCCTCTGCACGAACCATTTGTGTCCACACATGTAACTTACGATATTAATTACAACTGAGTTCCCAAAGTTCAGGTGCACACTGCATATGATCAATTTCCTGAATTGAATTGAATTCAACCTTGCTGGTCTTCAGACTGACAGATGATGGCATGCAGTTGTCGGTGCGATTGTTCATGTACAGGTAGCTTTCTATGGCTTTCATGTCAGCACACCACCACTACCCTCAAGGAGAGCATGTCCCCACCCCCAGGGTGCCGAGCCACACCCTCTATCTCACAAACTATCCCTCGCTCGACCCTCATATATTGTGTTCGAGCATATATATATCTCCAATATATATTGGCAGAAAGTTGAAATTTGTGTGTAGTCTGCAATATTGGAATAATTCTGCCACCCGTCAATGAATTGCAACCCCAAAAGGTTTCAATTTATCAGGCACAGACCCATGTTTTTACCCCTCGGCCAATTTTGGCCATGGGGTATTGTCGTCTTGTACGTCCGTCTATCCGTGTACACGTCCATTCGTGAGCGAGATAGCCGGAAAACGGTTCCACCGATGAATTCCAAATTTGGTATGCTTATTTACCTAGTCAAGGACCAGAAGTCTATTGAATTGGGACCTGATTGATTGGCAGCCATCTTTAATTTCATGCAAAATGGATAATGATCCATATCTCGGAAACCATTCAACTGTTCAATACATATTTGATATACATCATCGATACATCAAGCAACTTTCAATGAATTACCAAAGAGGCTTTTCTGATTAGCTGGAAACCTGGAGGCCATCTTTAATTTATGCGAAATCGATAATGATACATATCTCAGTTACCATTCAGTTGTTTTATATGAAAGTTGGTATACATCATCGATACATCCAGGAACTTTGAATCGGGACCTGATTGACCGAAAACCTTGGCGGCCATCTTTAATTTACGCAAAATCATTAATGATCTCTATCTCTGATTCCGTTGAGTGCTCGATGTAAAATGTGGTATACATCATCGATGCACCAAGAGACTTACGATGAATGACAGATGTGGTTTCTCTGATTGGGCGGAAATCTTGGCGACCATCTTTAATTGATGCAAAATCTTTAAAGATGTTTATCTCTGATACCATTTAAGTGTTCTATATTAAACTTGGTTTACAGCATTGATGTATAAAGAGACTTGCATTAATGAATAACCACATCAGTTCCTCTGAGTAGCGGGAAGGATGGGCGGCCAGCTTTAATTTATGCAAAATCATTAATGATCTCTATCTCTGATACTGTTCAAATGCTCAATGTAAAATTTGGTATACATTATCGATGCATCAAAAGATTTATGTAATGCATACCGGTTTCTCTGATTGGATGGAAACCTTAGGGGCCATTTCTAATTGCAATTTTTGATAATCTATATATTTGACACTTGACTGCTTGGTGTTCCTGACATCTTGATTCAAATTGAATACATTATGAATGACTGGCGCCCAGAGCCGAGGGGTTTTCAGATGCGCAGCTTCGTATTGTATTGGTAAGTGGGTCCCTTGTCTATAGATCTTGCTTGGAATTGTTTTTCGTGCCAATCCGCTTCTGGGTGTCGCCACCTGGGGGCCAAGTTAAAATTGCATCTCCAGACAATAACTTTTGAAAACCTTAAGGATTCTTTCCAAATTTGGTGTGTGGGTACCTTGCCTCAAGATCTGGCTTGAGAATGTTTTTCGTGTTGATTCGGGTACAGGGGGCACCACCTGAAAGCTAAGTAAAGTGTTTCCAGACAATAAATTTTGAAAACCTTGACCGACTCATTCTAAATTTGGTGTGTAGGTACCTCTCCTCAATTTCTCGTTTGGCATTGTTTTTCATGCTGATCCACACATAGGTGGCGCCAACTGGGGACAAATTTAAAATTATATTTCCGGACAATAACTTTTTAAAACTTGAATGAATTTTTCCCAAGTTTGGCATATGAATACATGTACCTTACCTGAAGGTTTCGCTTGGGATTGTTTTTCTTGCCGGTCTGATCATAGGTGGCGCCACCGGTAGGCCAAGTTAACATTTTCTATATCCAATGTCAAGGAATCTTGCCTCAAGATCTCGGTTGGGATTATTTTTTATGCCTATCTGCCTATACATGGCGCTATTTGTGGGCCAAGGTAAAATTGCATTTCTGGACAGTAACTGCATGTTGGACCTGATTCTTTTAAAATTGGTATGTTGGTACCTTTCCTCAAGGTATCTTATGGGGCCATGTTAATGATGTTTTTCCTAAGTTTTATGTATTTATTTTCTTCACAAATAATGAATGTTTCCTTTACTAAAGATGCAAAAGGGATGCCTTCCCGATCGTATTCGATCGATTGTATCTAGTTTCTTCAATATTTGGCATATATGCATTCCTTGTGACAAGATGTTGATTGGTATTGTGTTTCAGAAAGATCTTCCTGAAGGTGGCACCACTAGGTTTCTTTCCGTTCTTTTGTGCTGCAAGCGATAACTTTGAAACGCTGTGAAATGGCACTCGAAATTTGGTTTCCGGGCAATAACTTGAGAACTGCTCATCGAATTCTTCCCAAATTAGGCACGCATATACATTGTACCTTGCCATGAGATGTTGCTTGGGATTGCGTTATCCACTTCTGCTTAGAAGATGATGCCACCTGATGACAAAATCTGAAATTTGTTTTTGGCCAATAACTTGAGAACTGCATGCATTTTTCTCAGATTTAGCATGCATGTACCATGCCAGGAGATGTTGCATGGGATTGCCTTTTACTCACTTACACTTACAGGTGGCGCCACCTGGTGGCAAAATCCCAAATTTGTCTTCGGGTAAAACCATGACATAAGATGTCGCTTGAGATTGCGTTTCGCCCACTTGTGCCTACAGGTAGCACCACCTCGTGTCAAAATCTAAATTTGATTTCGCTCATCGGATTCTTCTCCAATTTGGTATACAGATATCATGCCATGATATGTCCCCTGGGATTGCATTTCGCCTGCTTCTGCATACTGATGGCGACACCTGGTGGACAAATCTGAAAATTGTTTCTGGCAATAATTTGACAACGGCTTATCGGATTTTTCTCACATTTGGTATTTATATGCCATAAGATGTCACTTGGGATTGTGTTTCGCACACTTGTGCCTACAAATCTAAATTTGGTTTCCGGGCAATAACTTGAAGACCCCTCTTCAGAATCTTCCCAAAGTTCGTATGCTGATACATGTACCTAGACTGTAGAACTCTGTTAAATCTGGATATTAACAGACAGTGTCAGCGTACTGTTCCAGCTGTTTCTCCCCTTCAGTGATTGGTCACTCGACCCCGCCATTTCCACTGGATCACTATTTGTAGGAGCCACCCCAATCTTCATGCACAACCACGTGACTGTCTCAGTTGACTGATGACATAGCGCGGCCTCGTTTTCGATTTCAAAATCTGCCATCTAACTGGGAAAATGTTGTTGTTGCTGCATCAGCCGATCATTGGCCCTCCGTAGAAGGGTCCAATACTATAGGCTAATACATGTACCATGCCATGAGATGATGCTTTGGATATTTGTGTTTGGCCCACTTGCACCTACAGGTGGCGACACCTGGTGGCAAATTTAAAATTTGGTTTCCAGGCAATAGGGTGCGCATGCCTTCAGCTTCTCGTCAAATTTGGTTCGCAGATAATGCCTTGATGTCACTTCGGGTTGTTTCTCGGTTACATAATTTCAATGCTTCACTGCATGGAAACTATATTACAGAAGCAATCAACTTTCAGTCAATTGTTCTGAGTTGATCTTAAAACTTGGGAAGACAGAAAGACCCTTCCGCATCCAATGCCTATGAAACAGCAGTTGCCTTCTTCATGTATATATCCTGAGAACAACAAAGCTAAAACATATTGTTGCCATTTCGGCGGGGGACCTAGTATCCTCTGGCTGCTTGTATCTCATACACATGTATGATGAGATATATAATATGTATGATAATCGAAACAGGTATTTCGATTATTGACGTGGAAATTCTTTTACGGATGACAGCTGAATATTGAATGTCGGATCTGACGCTTGCTCTTCATCCCGGAAGCATTCGTTTTCCGCAAGTTTTCCCGCACTACACTGTGCATCACAAAATTGATTCAACCTTTGATCTGTAAGCCATTCTCATTTCCGGCATAAAGAGGTAGCGGATGTCAGGACCTGGCTCGCCTGAACAACGTCCACTACGAGCCCAGAACTGAATAAAATCTCAGCTTGATTATAAACTAATAAGCAAATTCTAGTTATTTTATAATAACAATAATAATATAGACATATTTCTAAATATGACTGAAAGTAGACAAGAGATATGAAAAACCACAAGATTTAGTTGCCCCGAATGGACCCCTCAGTCTAAGAAAAATCCTAATACTTCCCAAAGAGGCATGACACTATAAACCATTGACTGAATCAGCTCAACTTGGACATGTGCCCATGAAAGATCTTGAATAAGACAAAAGATATGAAAATGCGCAAGTTTCAGATGTTCTCACATGGCCGCCATTTGACTTAAACTCTTATGCTTTACACTCAAGATTAGGTGAATAACAATCGTCTGGTCCGTCATTCATAAATCAGCCGTCGTCCACTAAAGAATATCCGCGTCCGTAATTCAAAGATCTTTTCCATATTCCATATAACAGTATTAGCACCGTGATCAAATTCAAAAAGGCAATCATAGTAAACATAGGCTAATTTCCTACAAGAGAGAAACGGTCAACAGTTTTCAATGATGGCGGCAAGACATCATGATGTTACAAAAATATCAAATCCGTATCGTCGATCAGTATTCTTAATCCATATGGTATTCGTTATAAAGTCAACTACAGAATGATGTGTCTCAGTCATGCTTTGATTGTGGTTCATATGAGCACCATAAGGATCTTGAAGTACATGGGTTCATACGGCACCTAGCCCCGGGTTAAGAGGAATTAGACACAAGTTACGAAACGTAACGCCATAGATCTTGCACGCTACGCTTGTATTTTGCTATCAGCATACGATATGTATCGCCAAATTTGAGAAACTTAGACACAAGTTACGAAACGTAACGCCATATATATATAGATCTTGCACGCTACGCTTGTATTTTGCTATCAGCATACGATATGTATCGCCAAATTTGAGAAACTTTGAGTGAAGGCGCTTGATGGTATGGCCCCGTTTTAAAAGTTTCTGCAATAATGTTTTGTGACGTTGATTAAAATGGTCACATTTAAAAAAGGAATGCTACTAGGCGAGATATGTATACCAGTACGCCATATGCAGATCACACTGGAATATAAGTCCAGAAAGGGATAGTTTACGATGTCGAAATTGTAATCATCTCTTTTGTAATCATCTCTTATGATGTTGAGTAGTTAGATTCAAAGTAATATATTGGGAGTAATATAACACCATGTATTTGACAGAAAACACAGATGGTCAGGTGTTCTAATATAACCATGATACTCTGTGCTCTGGACAACGCCGGTCACCTCAAAGATGCTTCCAAATATGTTAAAACGTAACGTGAAAGAGCTAGATTTGTCAAATGCGAAGAAAGAAGTAATACTTAATAATCCAAGTAATAATCCAAAAAGGAAGAAAAAGGTTTGTATGATCGGATCATGGCCGCCATTCCGGGTTTACCAAAAATGCGGATGATGAATCCTACTTGAATCAAATTTGCCAATGCAATCATTATTCTTGGTAACACTTTGTACGGCGATTTAGGGAGGAGAGGAATTGTATTAGTTGACATTCGGGTACACCACTTCCCGCAGTGAAATTATTGTTTGGTATCTACATGGGTCAGATTGCAGCGGAGTTAGTGGGGTGAGATGTTGGGGTGGGGGTGGGGTGGTGCTGGAATACAGGTGAAGCGGGTGGGGTGAGTAGTATACAGCATGCATCTAAACGCGTATTAAACCCGGATGTAGAGGTCATAGAGGTCAATTTGTGTGTTTTGACGTCACAATTGAGGGGGTGCGCATGCGTGATGAGGGGGCGTGGCCTGTGTGGTGGGAGGTGGGACAAGATGGCGGTCTGTTTTTGTGTTGTGTGGGAGGTGGGACAAGATGGCGGCCTGTTTGTGTGTCGTGTGGGAGGTGGGACAAGATGGCGGCCTGTTTGTGTGTCGTGTGGGAGGTGGGACAAGATGGCGGCCTGTTTGTGTGTCGTGTGGGAGGTGGGACAAGATGGCGGCTGTGACGCTAAACCTAATAATTCTCTCTCTCTCTCTCACCAAAGGTCAATGAGTGCATAGTTCCGGCAGAAAAAAAAAAAGTTCCGGCAAAAAATAAAATAAAAATGTATTCATGCGCGGTGATGCGGTTTGGCCGTGGTTTTGGCGGTGATTCGGTCTCGGGAAAAAGCTTCTGCGGAGAAAAAGTAGTCCCTAGATAAAATGGTCCGATTGGGTCGAGTGAGGTATCAAAGTGAAGCTTATGTGAAGGGGCATCTAATGGGCTGGGTGTGGGGTTGAACTATCGGCCTTCTGCGCATGCGCGGTGGTCGAAGGGTATGAAAATAGCCGTGTTGGAGCTAGGCAAGTCCCTAAGGGTCCGATGGGATCGAGTGAGGTATCAAAGTGAAGCTTATGTGAAGGGGCATCTAATGGGCTGGGTGTGGGGCTGAACTATCGGCCTTCTGCGCATGCGCGGTGGCCGAAGGGTATGAAAATAGCCGTGTTGGAGCTAGGGAAGCCCTAATGGACCAATGGGGTCGAGTGAGGTATCGATGTGAAGCATTCGTGAAGGGGCATCTGATGGGCTGGGTGTGGGGTTGAACTATCGGCCTTCTGCGCATGCGCGGCGGCCGAAGGGTATGAAAATAGCCTTTTTGGAGCTAGGGGAGCCCTAGTGGACCGATGGGGTCGAGTGAGGTATCAAAGTGAAGCATTCATGAAGGGGCATCTAATGGGCTGGGTGTGGGGTTGACATATCGGCCTTCTGCGCATGCGCAGCGGCCGAAGGATATGAAAATAGCTTTTTGGAGCTAGGGGAGCCCCTAGTGGATCGATGGGTTCGAGTGAGGTATCAAAGTGAAGCATTCATGAAGGGGCATCTAATGGGTTGGGTGTGGGGTTGAACTATCGGCCTTCTGCGCATGCGCGGTGGCCGAAGGGTATGAAAATAGCCTTTTTGGAGCTAGGGGAGCCCCAAGTGGACCGATGGGGTCGAGTGAGGTAACAATGTGAAGCATTCATGAAGGGGCATCTAATGGACTGGGTGTGGGTTGAAATAGCGGCATTCTGCGCATGCGCGGTGGCCCAAGGGTATGCAAATAGCCGTGTTGGAGCTAGGGGAGCTACTAATGGTCCAATGGGGTCGAGTGAGGTATCAAAGTGAAGCCTAGGTGAAGAGGCATTCAGGCAATGGGGTGGGTGCATGTAAAGTTTTTCCTGAAAAAAAAAAAAAAAACGGAAAACGGACTTTATCGAAAAACCTGGGAAAATGCCTATATGGGGTATGAGGGGTATATAGGTCGCCGGGCTTAACGGGGCTTGTCTATCAATAGAGTTATCTCCCCCTAGTTCCAGGGTGGGTGTATGTAAAAATTTTCCTGAAAAATACGGAATACGGACTTTATCCTAAATTACGGGAAAATGCCTATATGGGGTATGGGAGGTATAGGACCATCCTGGGAAACGTACTTCTATACATTTGCGTTAGGGTTGTGGGGTCTCGTTTTACTCGTCTCGTCATTTAGAACAAAGTGGACATTTTCGGGCAGTACATGAAGGTATTTGGGATCGAGATGTGCTATTCACGGTTCGAATGCGTCCTGGAAGGTGTCATCTTGTAGTTCTCGGGGTGTACATTCCGATTTGAGGGGTGTTCGCGTCATCTGTGACGTCATCGGTGACGTCATCGGTACGAGTAGTAGCGAAAGTGGACATTTTCGGGCAGTACATGAAGGTATTTGGGGTCGAGATGGGCTATTCACGGTTCGAATGCGTCCTGGAAGGTGTCATCTTGTAGTTCTCGGGGTGTACATCCCGATTTGAGGGATGTCCGCGTCATCTGTGACGTCATCGTTGACGTCATCGGTACGAGTAGTAGCGAAAGTGGACATTTTCGGGCAGTACCTGAAGGTATTTGGGATCGAGATGGGCTATTCACGGTTCGAATGCGTCCTCGAAGGTGTCATCTTGTAGTTCTCGGGGTGTACATTCCGATTTGAGGGATGTTCGCGTCATCTATGACGTCATCGGTGACGTCATCGGTACGAGTAGTAGCGAAAGTGGCCATTTCGGGCAGTACATGAAGGTATTTGGGGTCGAGATGGTGCGGTAGGAATATCATTCTGCGCATGCGCAGACGCAATGCGGAGCTCTCGTCCAATCAGAAGCGAGTATTTCAAATCCGTCAGAGCTCTCAGCCAATCAGAAGCGAGTATTTTGACCCGGTGCATTATGGGCCATATCCAAGATGGCGGTACGTATGTTCAAGATGGCGGCACATCCGGTGTCGAAAACTGGCCATTCCGTCGGGATGTGGTCACCTGGTGTCGAAAACTGGTCCTTGTATGGGTCCTGCTAGACGTTTTGACGCCATGATATAGACCGGAGAGAGAGAGAAAACAACAACAACAAGGATGACACATGAGGGAACAACAACAACAACAAGTTTTTTTTTCATATAGTTTATTTTCCCCTCCATCATAACATACCCACGCTGGGGGAGCCGCATTGGGTATGTTTACAATTCAAGAAAGACTCTTGTCCAATCAGAGACCGCCATTTGCATCTGTCCTATTCATTCCTGTCCGTTAGATGTATTCTTGTCCAATCAGAAGTCGCCATTTCAGAGAGTTCCTTCTTCGGTCATGTTCATTCTGAACCGTTTATTCTAATCATCGTCGGCCAGGCCTGGATATTCTTCGGGCAGCATGTCCTGAAACAGTTGTTTGCGCATTTTGATCGCATTTTCCAGGGCCTCGGTGGGTGGTAAGCCCATATCCTCTTCCAAGTGACGCTTGGTCTTCATGATGGACCTGTGCGTGGGGTCCCCTTTCATTTCAAGCGGTAGTAAGGTATACTGTTCATAGATCGCCATGGCTGTTTTTCTGATGCGGGGGCGCATTTGGGTGTACGTTTGTTGTAAATTATCCTCTCCGGCGTCCTCGATCGCTTCAGCGTGAGTATTGATAGCTGCTGTCACAATACGATCCCAGAAGGTAGGTTCTGCCTCACTTTTCTGGGATGAAGGCTGATTCTCTGAGGTCAAGCTCTCCATATCAGTAGATAGACTGTCAGCCATCTTGGATTCGGTATCAGTCGATGCACTCTCATCAATCTCTGTATCAGTATCTGCCTCAACGGGCTCCTCCGCGTCTTCAGTCCCATGTATATTTTTCTGGTGTCGCATCATATCGTAATGTCTGGTGAACGTGCGTTCACACTCAGAACAAGTATAAGCCATGTTGACGGTTGAACGTCGACTGTGCGTGTTTTGGGAATACGCTCGCTTTTATAGACAGTAACGCCCATCAACGCTTCAACGCCCTGGTGAATTAGCTCAGAAGCTCTGATTTCATGGAATTGACACCAATTCATCGAAATGCAGTGACGCTCGTCAACGCCCGTCGTTACGCCTTAACGCTCGTCTCAGCGCTTTAACACACTTTCTTAATGCTTTAACGTTGTTTAATGATGCGTTCGAACAAATGTTTCTTTTGTGCTATTGCTCTGACATACGCCGCTTTCCGGTTCATGCCCGAGGTTTTCAACATCGACGCTGTTCTTTCAATTTCCATATGGACTGGGTCCTTATCCAACAATTTCATATGGGTCAGTAAGTCGACATACTGCTGACGTAAAGCCCGTCGTAATCTGGGTGCCAATCTGTTATGGGCTAAAATTGCAGCTTCCTCTTTCGAATACCCTTTGCGTTGAAACTTGTTTCCTGTGGCCTCCAACATCCCGCCCATCTCGGCGTCCATACTTTCTTTGAACAAATCCTTCCATAGCCTCGAGTTCACATTATGTTCTTCAACCTCGGGTTGGGCCTTCACGGTTGGGTGATATTCCAGGACTGATGGTATGAAGCGGGCCCGCTGTATGGGGGGTGGGCTTCTGCTGCTGCTCTGCCAGGAGTGCACTCGGCGGATGGTGTAGGGGTATAGGCCGTTGTGGTGATTCCTCGCCGGGTAACAGGTGGGTCGTCAGCCGACGATCTTCGGGGGTATGGGCTTTTAAATCTACGAACAGGTAGCCGTACGGACGAATTGTCGCTTCTTGAAACGCCCACATAAAATGGTCAATGTTCTGAGGATAAATTCGACTACCAAACACACGGATTTGTGCTCTATCAATGGGATTGGAGAACAACACAAAGTATTGGCAGTTCAAGGCAATATCTCTGGACGCCTTCCTTGAGGAAAGAGATTCTGAGTCAAATAGATGACGGACAGATTTCGATGATGGGACCCTTTGGTGAATAGGTCGGCGATTTTCGAATTGTCCTTGGCCGCACTCATCAGATCATCGAGCACTACCACGTTGGTCTGCTCGGAATCGAAGTAATAGGGTTCGTCTATGTCGTGAGGAATTCCTGGAACAAAGCTCACATTCTGTAGTCGTGCAGTTTCGTAGGCGGGCTGCCATTGGCTATAACACCAAACAACACGTGTCGGAGCTGGGTTGCCACACCTTCCTCTAAGAACTTCATCACCCAGGACGTCTTTCCACACCCCGTAGGGCCGCTCACCGTCATCGTATAAGGGTGCTCTAATACTGTCGTGTGTGACGTAGGTGTTGATCGTTCCTCGCGCGTACTTTGAATTTGCACGTTATCGGGACTCCGTTCCTTGAGATGGCTTCGCTGTATATGTCTACGTAGATTAAATGGCGTGGAAAATGACTTCGAACACAAGTGACATGCGTAAACCATGGCTCTCATCTCCACGGACACCAGGCGTATAATGAAGCTTTCACAGATGCATGTGTGTGTTTATATGCAAGAGCTCCGAGCTCGCCAAGCTCTTGGAGCTCCGGAGCTCATGGAACTCGGAGCTCCGGAGCTCCGACGCCACCACCGGGCGTTGACGGGCGTTGCTACAAGAGAACTCGGAGCTCCGGAGCTCCGGAGGTCACTTCCGCTTCCGTTCACGTGACCGGAACTGACCTTTGACCCCGGCGCATTTTGGAGCCGCCATGTTGGATCCGTCATTTTGGAACCGCCATCTTGGATATGTCCCATAATGCACCGGGTCAAAATACTCGCTTCTGATTGGACGAGAGCTCTGTGACGGATTTTAAATACTCGCTTCTGTTTGGTGTACGTCGCTAAAGGTGACCGGAACTGACCTTTGACCCCGGCGCCTTTGACCCCGGCGCGCAAAGGTTTCCACCGCTCCGCGGTGGAAACCTTTACACTGCGCGCCGGGTGCATTATGGGACATATCCAAGATGGCGGTTCCAAAATGACGGATCCAACATGGCGGCTCCAAAATGCGCCGGGGTCAAAGGTCAGTTCCGGTCACGTGAACGGAAGCGGAAGTGACCTCCGGAGCTCCGGAGCTCCGAGTTCTCTTGTAGCAACGCCCGTCAACGCCCGGTGGTGGCGTCGGAGCTCCGGAGCTCCGA